>LPNX010685011.1:486689-592396 GCA_001517045.1 Pseudotsuga menziesii
CATGGATCCTTCATCATCCCTGCTCAATTTTAAACTTGTTATTACTGGTGTTGGGGCTGTCTTGCAATTAGACATGTTAAACCTTTTTAAAAATTCACTTGCATACTTAGACTGTGATATAAAGATACCACTTTCAAACTACTAAACTTCAATGCCCAGAAAAAATTTCATAAGCCCCAGATAAGTCATTTCAAATTCACTTTCCATGACTGTTTTAAAATCTGGTATGCCATAATCACCAGTAAATATTAAATCATCTACATACAGGCAGACAATTAACATCTTACCTTGCTCATCGACTTTGGTGTACAAAGTCGGTTCACTTTCACTTCTGTGAAATCCATTTTCAATGAGATAGGAATCAATCCGACTGTACCAAGCTCCAGGAGCTTGCTTCAAACCATATAATGCCTTTTTCAGCCTGTACACTTTGTGCTCTTGACCTGGAACTTCATACTCTTGTGGCTGTTCCACATATACTTTCTCTTCTAGATAGCCATTTAAGAATGCCGACTTGACATCCATTTGATGAACATGCCATTTGTTTTGTGCAGCAATGGCCAAAACTGTTCTGACTGTATCCATGCGTGCAACAGGTGCAAACGTTTCATTGAAGTCGATGCCGAGTTGCTATGTGAACCCTCTTGCTACCATTCTTGCCTTGTGCTTTTGCACATTCCCATCAACATCTTGCTTTGTCTTGTAAATCCATTTGAAACTAATTACATCCTTGTCTGTTGGTACATCGACCAGTTCCCATGTCTGGTTCTTCTCAATGCATTCTATTTCTTCATCCATGGCTTGTGCCCATACTTCTTCTTCAACAACTTCTTCAAATGTTAGTGGATCATATATAGGGGAAAATAATGCAAACAGAGAGAATGAATTAGGTGTACCAGCTTCATATATCTCTCGCAGACTTCTTGTCTTCACCAGTTCTGTCGGTGTTGACCTCGACGAAATGCTTGATGGAGTCTGCTGTCCTCTTGGAGTACTTGTCGGTGTAGCTTGAGTTGCTACTTGTGTCGATGGTCCTTGTGCTGAACCATGTCTTGGTGTCCTGGGAGTCAACGGTGCTCTGACCGGTTGACTTACATGTGGTATTTGAACCACTTCCTCTTCCATATCATCATTGTTGACGTTCGACACAATCTTGACATTTATGTTGACGGTCCCATCCCATGATTCATTCTCGACAAATTGAACATCCCGACTGATTATCACTTTCCTTGTGACGGGGTCATACAGCTTGTATGCTTTTGTGTCTTCTGAATAGCCGACAAAAATACATTTATATCCCTTCTTGTCTAGCTTCCTTCTCAGCTCATCTGGAATATGAGCATATGCAACACAACCAAAAAATTTTAAATGTGAAACACTATGATTCATACCTGTCCATGCTTCTTGGGGAACTTTGTTCTTCACACTCTTTGTCGGACATCGGTTCATAATGTAAGCAGCAGTTGTGACTGCTTCACCCCAATACTCATTTGGCAAATTCTTGGCTGCCAACATGCTGCGTGCCATCTCCATGATGGTTCTGTTCTTTCTTTCAGCAATACCATTCTGCTGAGGTGTATACCGTGCAGTGAATTTTTTTCTGTATGCCATGGGTCTTGCAAAAATTCAAAAATTCATTTGAAACATATTCACCTCCTCTGTCGGTCCTTAAGATCTTGATGCGGTGACCACTCTGGTTCTCCACGAGTGCCTTAAACTGTTGAAAATAACCAAATGCATCAGATTTATGTTTCAAGAAATATACCCATGTCTTTCTTGAGTAATAATCAATAAAGGTTAGAAAATACTTGCAGCCACCAATGGATGATGTCTGCATTGGACCACAAATGTCAAAGTGCACAATTTCAAGTGGTGTGCGTGCTCTATAGGACTTTCCGACTGGAAATGTCTCTCTATGCTGCTTGCCAAAAATGAATCCTTCACAAACCCTCTCTGGTTTGTCGATAAATGGTAATCCCTTCACCATATTCTTTGTGTGTAGTAGCTTCAGCCCACCAAAATTCAGATGTCCAAATCTGAAATGCCACAACCAGGATTCATCCTAAACTTCTGTCTGAAATGTAGCTTGCAAATTAGTGTTGCAATTTTCTCTCTTGTCGAGGAGCTCGACTGTTTCTTCACTTTCTTCCTTGAATGCAACTCCTGTCTTTGTCTTCCCTTTTATGTCGGGAACTATCCTCAATGGAAACAAGCGGTTGCTTGTCATTGGCACTTTTGCTATCAGCTAGTCGCTTGGACGCTTGTCTTTGATCACACAGTGTTCATCTTCCATGTAGACTCTGTAGCCTTTTTGTAACAACTGTCCAATTCTTAATAGATTATGTTTTAGACCTTCGACATGATAGATATCAGGGATATACTTACTCTCCCCCTGTTTGGTTAGAATATCAACAGTGCCTTTTCCTAAGACAGTAACTTGGACATTGTTTCCAAGTGTAACATCAGTTCTAACTGAAGTGTCTAGACTGGAAAATAGATTTAAATTACCAGTCATGTGGTTGCTGCATCTTGAGTCTAAGTACCATATGTCATGTGGACTTTCTTGAACAGCATTGCATTCAAGTGGAGATGTCGATGCCATTAACATTGCACCAGTCGAAGTGTTGGTGCTGGTCGACTGACTTGGACTTTGCCTTCCTTGGTCATATTGCTTCTTCTTGCATTCGTATGCATAATGACCAAACTTCTTACAGGAATGACATTGAATTTTTGATTTATCAAACCTCTGGCCACTTGGCTGACTTGGGTTCTGGTTATCTCCTCTGCCACCAACATTTGCAAGACTTCTGCCTCATCCTCCTCTTGAAGAACTTCTTCCTCTGCCTCTGAAGTTGTTTCTTCCCCTGCCTCTACCATGGATTACAGATGACTGTGCTGCAAATGCACCTTCCAATGATGTCTGTGATCTGCTGATTCTGTGTTCATGATTGATGAGTGAAGCTTGTAGCTCATCAATGGTAAATGTTGACATGTTTGTGTGTTCCTCTAAGGTCACAACCAAATTTTCAAATCTTGGGGGAAGACTTCTGAGAATTTTTTCAACAACCCTTTGGTCTGATACGGGTTCTCCATGAGATTTCAGTTGGTTTATCAACCCAACAACTCTGGTGTAGAATGTGTCTACATTCTCTGAATCTTTCATGGACAAAGATTCAAAATCTTTTCTCAGAATCTGCAGCTTGGATGTCTTTACCTTATCCAAACCTTGATAGGCAGTCTCCAATGTATCCCATTCTTCCTTGGCATTAGTCAATGCTGCTATTCTTGGGAGTATGCTCTCATGCATAGCTTGATGTATGAAAAATAGAGCTTTTCCATCTTTCTTCCTCTGTTCTCTCAAGACATCTTTCTCAGCCTGTGTGAGATTGTTATATGCTACCATGTCTGCTGGTTCTGCATAACCATGCTGGACTATCTCCCAGACATCTTGACCTTTGAATAAAGCCTTCATTGTTAAATACCAATATTCATAATTATTTCCTGTAAAACTTGGAGGTTGCAATGAACCAGAAGTGGAAGCCATTTTTAATTTTTTTAATTAAATTTCCATAGACAATTAATTTCCACCTTTCAAGACAAGATTTCTTTCCTAAAATATTGGACTAATATAAACCTTGCTCTAATATAACCTAGCTCTGATACCAGATAGCCAAAACCGAGCCGACTAAACTTGAGTTTAGGGCTCAGTCGATATTGAAATTTTCACTTTTACTTTTCACGCCGACCACTTTTCTTTTTCACCAGTCGAGTGAAACTTGTCTATGTCCGACTAGACATGTTTGTAAATTTTAGTCGGTCCTTCACTCGACCAAAATTACTTTGACTTACTTGTCCGACCGGTTTTTACCTCGACCACTTTTTACTTCGACCAAGTCGGCTCTTCGACCAAGTCAGCTGCTTCGACCACTCTAGTCGGCTCACTTTGGTCGAAATCTTCAGAATATGTTTCTTAGTCTAAAGACTTAAGAAATTACAAATACTTTTCACTTGTCGGTTACAAACTGGTCGGTCCAGACTCGTCGGTCCACAGAGCTTCAGCTCTTTGACTAAATCACATGCACAGAAGCTTGAGCTTCAACTTCTCTTTCTCACCCTGAGTTCCTCTGCTGTCTAATGTCTCTCTTGTGTCTGTTTTTTGATTTACAGTTTGCTTCTTCTATTTATAGGCAATCTGAAAATTTCTACTACATGGGCTGACTGACTTACCATTAAAGACTGTAATAACTATCTACCTAACAACTTAGCTTCAGAAATAAATTCGACTGAATTACGTTGCCTACTCGTGGACTTTTCCTTCTTGTCAAACTGACAGACAAGATCTTGATTTGTACAGCCTCTGACAAAGTCAACTGAAAGTCAAGTACAGATCTGCGAGTAATTACATTTTCCAACAGTGACCTTGCTAGTTGGCCATGTCCAAGAACTGCTCGTATTATCTTAACTATGCATAACCAATACCAATAGATCCCAAACCGAAGCTAAGCAGGAACTTCTACTTGTAAGATATGATTGTGCTCATTTCACCATAGGTGATGCTACACCATCACTACCCAACCATAGACAACCTTGTTACACTTCTTCGGAGCCAAGCACACTTGAATAAGATGATGTTGACACCCATCTTGCCCAATCTGTGAAAGTGCCTAAAGGTCGTGTCCCCCAAGCATAAGATGTTCACATACCTTCAATACACACATTAGCACTATTGTTATAGAATTCTAGACACACCATCCACCACATTGCAAGATTGTGTTGTGCCTTGTTGAAGTCTGCACTATAGAACCTTGTAGATCATTCTTCCATACTCGACCCTCCTAGCCTATGTGATAGCACACCATCATAACCATTCCACAGTTGACAATGACAGGTTGGTCACCAAGAATACTAAAATATAGTGTAGGTAAGTCTACCCAATGTATCCTCTATTGCAAACAAAATTCAAGTACCCAAGTCTTTCTCAAACTCTAGGGTCATGACATTCTCCCCTAGTTTAAGATTTTGGCATACTCGTCAACATGGATCCATCAATGCATCAAATAAAAGGGGTGTCGGTGGTGAAGAGACTACCACAATTCCTACATTCAAACGTGGCTTTGACACCATTTGTAGTGGGGTTGGGTTATTGTCTCATTTGAGCATCCCATTCCACTCAAGAACCGCCTAGTCGTCATCATTACTGGCACAACCTTGCTAGTTGGGCATCACAAACAACCACTTGTATCACCTAAACTACACCTCACGAACAAGCCCTAACCAAACCCAAGCTAGGCACCTTATTATACTTGTGAAATGTGAGTGTGTTTGTTTCACCATAGACGATGTAGAACCATCATCACCCACTTGTAGGAAACCTTGGTATGCCTCCACTAAGCCAAGCATAATGGAACAACCATCCACCCAATATAGGATGATGCTTCCACCCATCTAGTCCAATACTTGATAGTGCCCAAAGTTCATGTTCCCTAAGCATAAACTTCTCACATACTTTCAAGACACACATCAACACTATTGTCATAGCATGGTAGATACACCATTCACCACATTGCAAGAATATGGAATCCCTTGTTGAAGTCCAGACACCATAGAACCTCATCAAATCGTTCTTCCCTACTTGGAAAGGCATCCTTGGACCTCCTATCCTACACACTAGTACACCATCCTAACCATCTCCACACCATCTCATGTCTTCCACCCATGAGTTGGTCACCACATCTACCAAAATATAGTCTAGCTATGCACACTTATCTAAGTCTGCTAAGTGCATCCTCTATCACAAACAAAATTCATGTACTCAAGTCGTCTTAAAAGCCCAGGGTCCTGACATTATCCACCACTTCAAATCGATGTTGACATCCTCATGAACATGGCTCCATCATCACATCCAATGAAAGGGGTGTTGGTGGTGAAGAGACTTCCACAATTCCTACATTCAAACATGACTCTTGTACCATTTATAATGGAGCTATGCTAATTGTTTTGTTTGAGAATCTCGTTCCACCTAAGGAGCCTAGTTGATCAGCATGAGTATGACCTTGATAGTTGGGCATGACAAACAACCATGTGTATCACCCAAACTACACCTCACCAAACCCAAACCAAGTACCTTATACACATGGAATGTGGTGTGTTTGTTTCACCATAGGCAATGTTGCACCATCGCCGCCTAACCATAGGCAACATTATTACATCTCCCATAAGCCAGGCATAGTGGAATGACCAACCTCCCAACATAAGATGACGTTGCCACCTATGTTACTAGAAACATGACAGAGGCTTGTGTTTTTGGAAGAAAACGAAGTAGAAACAGAACGAAAACCGCCATTTTCTCCGATCGTTTCGGTTTCTGGAGCAAAGAAACGGTTTCTTGCAAAATGAATTGTTTCACACAATGATTTCACAAGAAACGATTGTCCATTTCGGAGGGAGCTCATTCTGTTATCAATCGTTTTGGGGCATATTCTTAATATTTGTTGATTCATTAATAAATGGTGGGTGAGTTTGGTAGGTAGCAAGTAAGCTCTCATGTAAATGCGAACTTGAGTGTTGAGGAAGACTACCTACTGGACCGTCAATTATCCTGCATCGAAAAGCTACAATTATGCTTTCACCTTTCACTCAGTAATTTGGTTGAGCTCCTACTCAAGTAAAAGAATGAGCAGAGAAATTGAGAAGAGTGGTAGAGCGGTGATACCAGTTTAAAGAGCCCATATATTGCTAGTTTACCAAGTATCTACATCTTAGTATCTTACTTCTAAATTCTAGCAGTAGCTTTGATTCTCTGTAAATTTAGTTCACTCATTAATAAGTGAATAATGAGTGTAGTTCTAAGTTAAATATGCAAATTTATCTTGAATTTCTAGACCGAGTAATGTGTTTGTTTTAGTATTTTAATAGAACCATCCTCTGGTGATATCAAACACCCAGATATCGATTGTTATAACCTGTCTCTCTCTTTCCCTCCCCAGAAACAAAGAAAAATCCATTGTTTGCCTTGCTTTTGTGGTCCAACAGATGGAAGGGAAGGATCACATACACATATATACCTACAGCTCACGGTTTTCCTTGTCTTCCTCAACTCATTTGCAAAGAAAACCACTGTTTCAAACAATACTCTGCACTGTTCAGACCATCCAAGTTACAATTGCATCCTTTTCCAATATTATGTTCTTGAAATATGAGATCTTAATACAACAAAAACAGGGAAACATTTAAATGGTTGTTCCAAATTGATATTGTAGGCCTTGACAAAATCTAGAATTTAATTGTTAGATAGTCCAGATTTTTGAAATCTTCATCTTGAAATTTGAACAAAGTATTTTGCAAGTACGAAAAAATTCACCAATCTTTATGATTCTCAAATTATGAACAAAGTCTTGTGTTAAGATTTTAGATTTTAAGATTTTATGTATTTTGTGGAAAAAAATTCATATAATTCGATTGTGAATAGGAAAAGTAAAAGTTTAAAATCAAAATAGGAAAACTAACTAAAAGGTAAGCCTTTTTCCCATTTGGAGCAGATTGACTTGGTAAACTGAAACATGATTTCAAATTCATAAGAAACACAGATCTTCCAAATCTCCAATTCAAATTCATAAGAAACACATATCTTTGAATTCTCTAACATATTGGGATTTACTTCAAGGAATTTTTGAGTGACTCCTGAGTTTATTTTGTATTGAAAAGAAAACAATAAATTCAACGTGTTTAAGTGTTCAGTTAATGTCAAGTGATCATAAATTGTCATAATGTATATGTACAAATTGATTTTGGATCCATTTTTTTAGTTACTGGTTAATATGTACAAATTGATTTTGGATCTAGTTTCTAAATAGACTCTATTATGCTTCAATTTAATATATTAGAACTCAATTTAATAGATTAGAACTCTGTTATGCTTCAACTAAACATTTTATAGAGGATAAATGAGGTTTTGCTTGATAAACCTAATTTTGTATTTAGCTTATTTTACCACTCTTTGCATTGTTTTTTTATTGATAGAAGGTGAGAGAACATTATTAGTTTACTTTATAGAGGATAAATGAGGTTTTGCTTGATAAACCTAATTTTGTTTTCAGCTTATTTTACCACTCTTTTTTGCATTGATTTTTTAGATAGAAGGTGAGAGAACATTATTAGTTTACTCGTGTCTTGTAGAAGGAACAATACTACATCTACGAGAGGTCACACTAGTAAGAAAAATCCAAAGATAATATCTACTTTTAAGTATATATAACTTCAATTTATAACTATTTTGTCTCTTCTGAACTTAAATAAACTTCAATTTATAACTGATTTTGTCTCTTCTGAACTTAATAAGTTAAAAAATATTTCCTTTTACAAATAAACACGCATTTAAAGTAGATGGGGTATAATGCAAAATATATTTGTTTATTATAACTGAATATATTTGGGAACCTTTATTTTTGTTAATTTTCTCTCTCCTTGTTTCTTTGAATGCGAAAATTCTAAACTTCGCTTCTCGTACCGTTCCCGTTTCTCGTTCTATTTCCTGTTTCTCATTTCTGGTAACACACGTTACCATCCATCTAGTCCAATACTTGGTAGTGCTCCAAAGGCCATGCCCCCCAAAGACAAGGTGTTCACATATCTTTAGTACACACATCAACACAATTGTCTTAACATGATCAACACACCAACCACCACATTGCAATCACATCATCTATTGGCCACTTTTCCTAACTGGCGCAACCCAGGTTCTGCGTAGCCCATCAACCCAACAAACACCCGAGATATCGGCCCGACAGAGCAAGCCCCATCGAAAACACCTACGAAGTAGGTGCAGTCTCACCCGAGATATCTCTTCGATGGGTAACTGCCAGAACCATGTTTCCGCGATTGTCGAGGGATTATAGTCCCTTGGCATGCGGCCAAGGCACTCAACGAAGGCAACTGGATGGCTGGACAGTGAAGTTATTCTTGCGCAATTGAGCACAACAATATGTCAGCGCGTGCAACCTATCCTTGTTCCCGACCTCACAGCTAGTGCAACTTGTGCGGCACAGCTGACTCGTACTAACAGACTGTCTGCGACTTACGTCGTGACTTAAGACATAAACGCACAGGCCGATATATACATATATTTCAATGACACTTCCCTAACATTCATCTACTAATTACAGTATAACATCAGGAATTTAATCAATATTTCATCATCATACATGAAGCAAATAACAACCATTCACATAAACATTCACAACATTAATCATCCATTCAAATACAAGAGATAACGTGGAAACCCATCTGGGAAAAGCCACCAAGGTGCTCTTCATCTGGCATGAGAAAAGGAAATAGCACCTTGCAGTCTACAGAATGCAGACTGATCTTATGATATGTCTTTATGACTCAGACTTCTGGTTCTCATGCTCTCTGTTTTGTTCTTCTACCCTACTTCTACTCCTAGCGGTCTGTGCACACAGCAGCCAAATCAATGGCTCAACAGCCTCCTATCGCTACTAGACTCTTCATGAGTCTTCTCTTCCTCTAATCTCTACAAAATTACATCAAAATGGTGTCCTTCACTATGGATCGCCAATGAACAACCAAAACAATAACTATTACCAACCATTGATCAACCAGTACCAAACTCAGGACCAACCCTCTAACTATTGAAAAGCCAACCTTCTAACTATCGAACCCCTCTTATTTATATTAGTTTACATGACCATGTAGCATCGACTGCATACAGGCAGTCTGTTAACTGTCACCATTAGTCACCCCTCAGGCTACAACTGTGGTGATTATGACTTGACACAAGGCACTATCAGCCTGACATACAAATATTCCCTCGTACGTGCATTGTTGCAGGCTTACGCTGCCTTAAATGGCCATGATCTGCACCTGTCATTTTCTGGCCACTATCACCTACACGCTCATGCGCTCACCTTTCGTTCGTCGCACGCCTCTCCATTTTGCCTGCGCTGGTCCTTTTCTTCCTTCACGACCTTCCTTTCTTTCTATCTTGTGCACGACAGACCTTCTTTTGCTTGCGCGTGACTTCTCCCTTGTGCTCCTTTCCCAGGCCAACAAGCCCCCAACACTCACATGTGGCTCGTCCCGAGCCACAAAGCAATGGACATAGGAGGCTACACGACCTACGCGGAAAAATGTTTTTTTTTCTTGCGCACCTTCTTCTGCTTCTTGCCTTGCGCACTTTGTTCCTAATGTTTTTTTTTTGGCGGTATTTCCTACACCGCGGCCTCATCCCATACTTAGAAGAATTTTTATATTACAAAAATTTAGTTACTTTAGTCATACAATTTCTTCCTTGGCATCATCTGAAGACTCTTAATGGTGAGTTCCACTTCTGAATTTCACCATGATTGTCAATGTCCCATTCTGACACAGCAATCCAATTCTTATTATCATTCTCAGGCTCCTGAGGTTGTACTACCATCTTTGTCCATTTTTTCTATAAGTGCCCAACTGATGATCGCATGTGCCATAGATATGAACTTTGAAGAATGAAGCATTCATTGTCCATATTGAAAACCAGAAAATCCTCGAATTCAAGGGAGTGATTAGAGACAAATGATTCCCAAACTTTGACGAATTTCATCTCAGTATCACGGTCTACAAGCCATATCTAGCCATGTGGCCCTTCTCTGGTCCTTCCACACATGCAGGCCTCACATGGACTTCCGAAAGTTGGGCCTGCTCACTAGCCCTGCAGACTTATTGAAGTGGGGCAAAAACTCGGATCCCCACTGGGTTCCTTCCAGATGCCGTAGTCAGGGTTGCTAACCAACTGAAAAATAAATAGCCAAGGATGACTTCGCCAGAGACTTCTAGCTTGGTCGAAATAACTTGCAAACTGATAATGTCCTCATTATTTTCATCTTCGGAGATAACCCACACACTAAAGGTTGCAACAACTGCTTTATCCGGTAGGGCTGCTCACCATGGCGCACCCCAACCCATCTGTAACTGGTGCTCAAGCAGCACGACCAAGTGATGTTGGCTCTTGGCCCGTCCTTATTTTATAAGAGGAACATTGGTTCGCATGCCAACCTAGCTTATCTAGGTGCATCATTAGGACAAGACCCTCCTCTAGCGCACCAGATTTGCTTCTCAGATTTGCTATGATTAACCCTTCCGTTGTTCTCTTGCACTGACAGTCGTGATCGAGTATTGATGTGATGGCTGGTCACCGTCACATAGTTTCCCATATCTAATGAGCTAGTCATTCCGTCCATGGAAATGTCTTGTCGCGAGCGCCAAATATCTGTTGAATCCTCATGCATTTAACGGTCCGCTGGTGCCTGCCAGCTGTCTGTGACCTCCCGCCAGTTGTCTCTTCGTTGGTTTGTTGGTGGGTTTATAGCGCACCATTTTTCAGCGCAACTTCCTTTTCCTGCACAGTGCAACATTTTCCAATGCAACTTCCTTTTCCTGCGCCAGATTGCACTGGAGATGCTTCTCTTGTTGCTTTCCTTCCTTTTTTTTGTGCATGCACCTCGACCTTATTTCCTTGCACAATTTTAAGTTGTTGGTGCCGACTTAGGCTAAAGCAGGAGGATGAACCTTGTCCTGGAATGTCCTCACCATCTGTTGAACCTTAACGAATTCCTTTGCAACTTCCTCTGCTTGTGCAGCCAACTGCTCAACACGGTTGGAATGGACATGTTCCAACAATTCTGCCTCTATTGATTGTACTATGCCTTGAAGTTTTTGTTGCACATGCTAAATAAGGTCTATGAGCTGCTTGGATGTCGGCTGATGTGTCTCTACCTAAGCTTCCCTAGCCTATTATCGTTCATGAAGGGTCTGCACTTCTTGCTATAGTCTCTTGATCTCTGCATTTTTTATGACCTTCTGTTAGAGGGGAAGCTTCCTCATTTCTGCCTTTGCAGCATTTATTTTCTCATCTGCCTCTCGTGCACTCTGCCTGATTTCCTCAGTCGTTTCATCTTCGAGAAGCACTCCCCAAATGGTAGTGACAACATCTACGACCTTTGCGTAGAGTGCTTTGTCTTCTCTGATTTTCTCAGCAACTTCAGGCGCTGCTCTTCTTCTTTTCTCAAGCACCTCTAGGGGTGTGCTTGGCATCTTCCTGGCTTGCAGCTCCTCGAATTGCTGCCGAAGATCCCGCGCGATATTTGTGAGCATGGTTACTTTAGCCAGGGAGTCTTCATCTTTTTTTCCTGCTTTTGGTGGGAATGTTGCAATGGCATTCCTGATAGAGTCCACTAATGTGACGTGGCTTTATTCATGCACTAGTATTTTCTGTTCTTTTTCGAAAAGAAGGGTGATGCACCCCTGCAGTTCTTGCTCTTTCTCCTTCAACAGGGCCTTGCGCAGCTTTGACTTTCGCTGTTGTTTTCTTACCTAATAAGAAACAACATTTTCCCTTAGCCGAATTTTGAATGTAGCTGCCTGTTGAATGTCATAGACTTCATCCAAGGCTAGCTTGGAGAAGTCTATCTGCACATTATTGTTATTAGGACCTGTGCTTGTCTCTGTGTCTGCCTCCAGTGCCTGCCTCTGAATCACCAATTTGATTGGCGGCACTAATGCTGGTGTAACTAGTGGAATACTGGGATCAATGCCATATGTCTCAGCCTCCACAGTGGCTTTGACATCCTGGATGGCCTCTATCAACTTATTGAGATGGCCCTCGACTTGGGTAGCAATTTTTAATTGCTGCATCCTTAGATTAGCGAGGTTATCTTGCGCGACCGTAGCAACAGCGTCGGCAAGTTCCTGCACATCACCTTTAGTTAATGTGTTCACGTTTGCTGTTTTGTCGGCTTTCTACTTCTTGTAGGACGAGTGGCCCTCTTCTTGCTGTGCAAGTGTCTGTGTCTGCGCATGCTCTTGACTTGGTGGGCACTCTAATGCATGATGGTTTGAGTCATCAATATCATCATCGTCCTCATTGTGTTCCTGTGACTGATCATCTTGGTTGTCGTCGTCTTCATGCTCTTCACCATTAACTTGGTGAAGCGGCGGTTCCTCTGCATTCTTCTCTTCAGGCAGCGGCTTTGCTAGTGGACCGCACCATTCCTCTAGCCAAATATTGATAATTGCATCCATGTCCTCTTTTGTCACCATGAAGTCCGCATGGTGCACCTGTTTGATTAGGTCCTTTTTTGGCTCTAGGATCATATTATGCGCTTCAGCTTGAAACTTGATGAATGTAGCGTACCTATGTACTGTCGAAATGCAGATTCTATGGGATCAACGGACAACATCACGCAACACCTCTGTGTGTAAAAAGAATGCAATGTTGTTATCCTTCTGTTGATTGCTGTCCACCTTGTCTTTCCATAAATTCCGGTACCTTGCACCAAGGCAAGGTAGTGGGACATCCATTTGCACATAGTCCAGCGGGTTACCCCACAAAGTGAACGAAATTAAGATCAATAGCCAGGAATAGTGGAATTTGTAGGTGTCCTTGTGCTGGGCCTGCATCGCATCGTATATGAGTTCGTTCAGCAGGTACTGTGACCAATTGAATACTCCCCCTAGCACACATAAATCTGCGAGTCCACCACCGCTACCAAACATTGATTGGGTATCATCTTGTGGAGCATCTTACAAGATAGGATCTTTGTGGTGACGCACACACTTTTGTCTTGGATGGGCCCAATCAAGAAGCCCCAGCCCGCTCGCTGAAGGTTATGCTTCCGCTTGATAGGATTAATGTCTTGCTTGGCCAAGTATGGCGCAGGATCATCTCCTTCGTTTGGGAGGCCAATGATCCTTGAAATTAACTCAGCATCAAATGGATATGGCTGATCTAGCCATAGGAATCCTCTGTGGAAGCAGACTAGTAACTGCTTCATGTACGTATTGACTTGTACACTATGGACAAAGTGAGGCATGAACAACATGTTTGTCAGACCTGTGCAGGCAAGTCCCTCGACCCACTCCATTGGCCTGAGCACCTAGGCGTCACTTGTAGCGAATTGGTCCGCAACCATGCAGTCTGTTATCTGTAATCCTTCCTACTGTCGAGTGTCAAAGTCCTGGAACTTCAACCTAGCCAACTCAGGTAGGTTATCTTTTAGCAAGGGAACGCCGATAGGAATTCGCGGCGCTACCAGAGTAGTCACCGCCTTCTTTGGGAGAGCCCTCTCCTCTGCATAAGTTCTCCTTGGCCGAATGTAGTGTGGCAAATTCGGATCAACTCACTCTACCTCTAGCCCTCTTCATGGTTGTGAGTCTTCTTCCATGACATCTTCTTCTTCTTCGCCAACAGGTGCCTTTCCTCGCTCATCCGGAGCGGTCGTAGTCTTGCATTTTCTCCGCTCCGGTGGTGGTGTCCCGGATGCCTCTCCTGGTTGCATTTCACCGGGCTTCCTCGCCTCTCTGTCACGCACTACAACTGCTTGTTGTGGTCATAGAACAACTGGCATTCTCTGAGCTGGGTTAGGTATAGTATGTGAATTAGGGGTTGGAATGGTAGCATGACCATCCCCTCTAATATGTTGTTTATGCGTTCTTTCCATGGGGTCAATCTCTGGTTGTTTCTGTAGTTGTTGTACCTCAGGCAACTATATTTCTTCTTCCTCATCAATGGGGCAACCAGAGATAACAGTGGCGTCTGATGCCTCACTCTCACTGGGGATGTTAATTGCCATGGACGTCGGTGTAATTGAACAAGGATGGAAGGGTTTAGCTCTGTAATCGTGTGGCTCTAGTTTTCTCAAGTCTCACTGTGTGTAACATAATACTTGATGGGGAGGTCGAGTATTTATATGACCCTCTATGTCTGGCAATCATCATTTGATAGGAGGTCGAGGTCTAATCGATCTCTCGGGTTGCTTCTGCTGACACATTCTTCATTGACTTTTGCAACTCACTTTATGGGTTTTACCTGTCAGCATAGTTATGGTAGTTATGCCAAGGACGGTGATGGGACCAAAAATTATGCCACCCTGCTCCTCATACTACGTCGAATTAATGTCACTTAGCTGTCACAGCTGCCAGAATCTTTGTCAGAGATTTGTAGTTTAATGCTGGCCAGCCTGTCATTCCCTCTTTTTGCATCCTTTTACTGCTTTTTGCTTTGTCCCGTGTGCTAACAGCTTTTTGCTTTACTCGCTTTTTCTGCGCAAGTGACATCCTTTTTGCGCATATTCCTTCTGTGCTAATTTACTCTTTTGCGCAAAATTCTTGGCTCACGCAGATTCCTTCTATATCCATCGTGCGCTTCCTTTTCCTTGCTTGAGCTTGCATGGTGACTTGATTCTTGTGCGCTTCGTCGCTTGCGCTTGTCTCTTGCACTTTTATGTTGGCTCTGTCACAGAATAGGTTATGTCCTTTGGCCTCTCATATTTTTTTATAACCTGGGATGTTATGCATGTCGTAGTACAGCTTCAGGCAACTGTCGTTCACCATACCCATGACATAGGTACCATCTAACTTCTGGAGTTTTACTGCGCTCGCATCAGTGATGTGCGCTATCCTATATGGCCCTAGCCAATGTGTCTTCAGCTTGCTAGGGTGCTTGAAAAACTTGTTGTCATACAGTAAGACAAGTCCTCCTTCTTCAGATGGCTTAACCTTGATATGTTGATCATGCCATGTCTTTTGTCATTATTTACTTGACTTAGCATCTAGTCGCAGTGGTACTTTCATCTCCCCTAAGTCTCCCACTATTCCCCTCATTTCTAAGAAGTTGGTAGGGAACAGGTCCTAATACTCATGCATTAGATCTATGATCTTTGCAACTGCTTCATCATCCCAATAATTTCCAATATTGGCAAACTTCGGGTTCCTTGTCGATCCGATATGTACTTTCTTGATTTTCAAGGGCTAGAGGAACTGGTCACTTGAAATGTTACTTCCTTCTACTTTTCGTGTGCCCTTTGATTCTGGTATGTTGATGTTAGTCGGATCATCATTTGGGTCTCCGGTTAGACTGTACTGTTGAATGGTTGCGCTGCATTGGTGAAAATTAGCCTCTTCGAGAGGGATCTTAGCAACTATCTTCCCCTTTACCATCTAAAGCACAGCGTCAATTGTAGTGTGCTCATCAACAAATTCAAATGTATGCGCAAACTGCTTAGCAAGTCTTTCACAATCTTGGGTTCCTTGTCGCAGCTCCACAGAGGTATACCAGGTTTTAGGTGTCATTTCGAATGTGTATATGAAACCCTCATAGGTGGGTAGCTCCCTTGACTCATTCTCCACCCGTCGCATAAACCTTGTAACTCTTGCACACCTTCTCATAGAGACTTCGTGTAATCTATTTTGCTAACCCTCTAAAGCCTCACTTGATTCATATGTACATGAACTCATGCATATCCAGCTCAGGTTTCCATCTGCTGTCGGATTGTTATAATCTTCCTGCATAGCTATGACATTGTAGATCTGGTCGAGGTAGTCACCCTGTCCCTCATTATAGATAGGTTCGACGTATCTTTGTCCCTATAATGGATCGATGGGTGATACTACCCTCATTTCCTCATCCTCGAATGAGAGAATCCTTTTCTTGAAATTTATGATGGTCTGATTGTCTATGGCCCAATCTATTCCCAGTAGAGTGGGGTATGGGTTCATGCCATCAACAATGTTAATGACTTCAAAGTCTGCAAATGTGTGCAATCCTTCGACATCAACGGGGACATTGCTCAACCGACCAATGGGTAGGACCTTCGCCTGATTGACAAGTCGCAACTGGATAGGAGACCAGTCCAAGCGTGGCTTGCCCATACTTTCCCAAGTTTTTTGTGTCAAAATATTAACATCTGAGCCCAGATCCAAGATGATATGATCCATGTCATAGTCACCTATATGCGCATTCATCCTCAACTCGCGGCCAGTTTTAAATTTTTTTCGTACTTGGTTAACTTTATTTTTAGGTCGTGTCTTTACAGGTATCTCTTCTATCATTGCTTGTAGTTCTGCAATAGCATCTTTATCTTGCATTAGCGTTAAACAACTTGACAGAAAGGTTCTTAGCTTACTAACCTTTGGTGGAACCTTCTTTTGGAATATGCGTTGAAACCATTCAGGAATGTCCTTGACTTCTGCGGAAGTCGATGGTACTTCTAGGCTTATGAATTCTGATTGTACGTCCCATAATACTTCTTTCTATTTCTGGACGTTTAGTGGCTCTTTTTTCTGCGTCATTGGCCTTACTTGTGGTTGTGGTTGTTCTTGCAGTTTATCCTGGTCTTCTCCAGTCGTCGCACCTCCTCGAGTTACGACAGCGATGTTCAGGTCTCGTGGTTCAGCCACAATCATCTGAACATTCACATTCGGATTTGAGTTCGGGTTCTGTGCAAGGTTAGGTCCTGCAATGGTCTTTGCTTTCCATTTTGCGATCAGCTGAGGACATAGTTCAACGTTATGGTCCTGTCCCTTACAGTATGAACATGTCTTCGCAGGCTCTAAACAATCTTTAGCATAGTGACCCGGTTGTCTACAGTTATAGCACGTAACTTGACCTTTTCCTCCACCTCTTCCTCTGAAGTTTTCGCCACCCCTTCCCTGCGGGTGTGGTTGCTATGGTGGGTACTGGTTCTGCTTGTAGTGTGGTTGATAGGGGTTTTGTTGCGTATACAGCTGCTAGGGCGCGTACTGTGGTTGGTATTGATTAGGTAGGAACTGCACAGGCTGATACGATGCTTGCTCCTGTTCATCCTGAGCGAACCCTTCATTTTTTTTTAAGTAGGTGTCGACAGTCTTTTCTTTCAAGAGCTGATATGCTCTACAATATTTCTCATCATGTCCTAATGATTTACAAAATTTATAGAAAAGGTTTGCAGGGGTACTTACAAATTTTTGCAAATATAAACATTCTTCGTCGCGATGGCCCCTTGACAGGCATATGCGACACCATGGTAGCCCATGGCCATTTAATGGGTTGAGTGCACTTGATGTGACGTGGTTCAGGAAGGTTGGACAGTTATCCTTAGTGTGTCTGTCCATCCTACATTTTGTGCACCACAAATATTCTTGTGCTTCTTTACTCTTCTTGATGTCTTGAAGTTGTATCGTCAGATTGGCCAGCTACGATTGAATCTGCACCATCCCTGCGGCACCGTCGCCAATGGGCGAGGCCTCTAACTTCATTGCCAGTTCTAGTGCTTCTGTCTACGATTCAATTTTCTGCTGCATTAATGACCCTCGGATGTGTGGTAACAGTGCAGCAATAAACCACTCTTTATGTTGCACATTAGACATTTGGAAGCTTACCTTGGCCATTAGTGTTTTAAACCATTGGTCAAAATCCCATACCATTTTTGTCAGTGCTTGTTTGATTTATTTGATCTCGGTAATACACTGCGACTCCGATTTAGGTTTCTTGAATTCAGAGATCATTGCAGCTTGGATCTCTTCAAGGGTCTTCTGTAGTGTTTCGATTGGTGCAGCGCAGAACTTCATGAACCAGTCTAGTGCGCGAACCCTCAAGGTCGTGATCATCTGCACCTTCTTTATATCTGCATTATGGACTAAACACACCATCCAAACAACTTCACAGAGGAACCTTGTTGCTCTGGGTCTTATGCGGTGTTCCGATTGGTGCGGTGTAGAACTTCATGAACCAGTCTAGCACACGACCCCTCAAGGTCATGATCATTTGCGCCTTCTTTATATCTGCATTATGGACTAAACGCACCATCCAAACAACTTCACAGAGGAACCAATGCTGCTCTTCCTCCACCTCTTCCTTTGAAATTTCCGCCACCCCTTCCCTGTGGGTGTGGTTGCTATGGTGGGTACTGGTTCTGCTTGTAGTGTGGATGATAGGGGTTTTGTTGCGCGTACGGCTGCTAAGGCACGTACTGCGGTTGGTGATGATTAGGTGGGAACTGCGCAGGCTGATACGATGCTTGCTCTTGTTCATCTTAAGCGAACCCTTCATTTTTCATTAAATAGGTGTCGACAGTATTTTCTTTCAAGAGCTGATATGCTCTACAATATTTCTCATCATGTCCTATTGATTTACAAAATTATAGAAAAGGTTTGCAAGGGTACTTACAACTTTTTGCAAATATAAACATTCTTCATCGCGATGGCCCCTTGACAGGAATATGCGACACCACGGTAGCCCATGGCCATTTAATGGGTTGAGTGCACTTGATGTGACGTAGTTCAGGAAGATCGGACAATTATCGTTAGTGTGTCCATTCGTCCTACATTTTGTGCACCACAAATCTTCTTGTGCTTCTTTACCCTTCTTGATGTCTTGAAGTTGTATCGTCAGATTGGCCAGCTATGACTGAATCTGCACCATCCCTGTGGCACTGTCGCCAATGGGTGAGGCCTCTAACTTCATTGCCAGTTCTAGTGCTTCTGTCTGCGATTGAATCTTCTGCTGCATTAACAACCCTCGAATGTGTGGTAACAGTGCAGCAATAAACCACTCTTTATGTTGCACATCGGACCTTTGGAAGCTTACCTTGGCCATTAGTGTTTTAAACCGCTGGTCAAAATCCCATACCGTTTCCGTCAGTGCTTGTTTGATTTATTTGGTCTCGGTAATACATTGCGACTTCGATTTAGGTTTCCTGAATTCAGAGATCATTGCAGCTTGGATCTCTTCAAGGGTCTTCTGCGGTGTTCCGATTGGTGTGGCGCAGAACTTCATGAACCAGTCTAGCGCGCGACCCCTCAAGGTCATGATCATCTGCGCCTTCTTTATATCTACATTATGGACTAAACGCACCATCCAAATAGCTTCACAGAGGAACCAATGCTGCTCTGGGTCTTCCATTCCATTTCCATTGAATGTGGGTAACCGAACATCTGTCGCAGCCATTGAGTTGGCATCAGGGTTTTCTGGTTCAGAATTCAAAGGGGGTGTACCCTCTCGTGCACTAGTCGCTGGGCTAGCACCGTCTGTATTAGCAACCCTTTCTGGGAATAAAACTCTAGATCTTACCTCTGGTGATATTACTAGTGCTATGTAGTTGCGTCCTGACCTCGACGTCTCCTCAGAATCCTCATAATTTGCCGGTCCTTTTGAAATCGGGCTATAGTCCTCCTCTTCGTCGCAAAACCCTTCGTCTTTGCACGATCGAAGTTCGTGTTCGCTCTCCTCGAACAAGCTAGGATTTCGTCGTCCCTTTTTGGTTTTCCTTCTCTTTCTTGATCTAAATATTCTTCCACTCCTTAGAACTTCAACTTCTAGTCCAGGTTTTGTGCTTCTTGGGAACATTTCAACTCACCCTTCCCCATATTCTTAATAGGTCATCTGCGACATTGCCTCCTCCTTAGGTATGCAACTCAACTACTCAGCTGCAAAATACCCTTCTCATAAGCAAGCATTTTTATCCATGTACTGATACATAACAACTATCTTCTTTGGGGTCTTTGGAAAAAAAATATTTCAGCTTCACTATATGAGGTTATAGTGTCTATTGCAAACTTAGTAATATATCCTTGCAATATATTGTCAACCCAAAAATCAATAGCTTTATAAATGGTGTTACACTGGTTACCTCACGAACCAACTGATCACTCCACTTGACAGTCTCTCTTCTCTGAAAGTTTGTCTGCTTAGTCACCAATCTTGACAACCATTCATGTAGTAAAATGGGGAACTCAACAAAGAAGATCTCATGAATATCAGAATATATATATTCGTCTACTTAGTTCTCTGCACTCAACCGTGTCCCTGCGCTCTCTTCTTGTGCGAATGCTAGTGATTTAGAATCCAGCAAGTCGTCTATCTCGTTCTTCATCTGGTTCCACAACATTTACCTCGATTTTGATAAGAGGGCCCCGGCAACGGAACCATTTGTTGGCCACTTTTCCTAACCCGCGTGACCCAAGTTCTGCGTAGCCCGTCAACCCAACAAACACCCGAGATACCGGCCTAACAGAGCAAGCCCTGTCGGCAACGCCTGTGAAGTAGGTGCAGTCTCACCCAAGATATCTCTTCAATGGGTAACCGCCGGAACCATGTTTCCGCGATTTTCGAGGGATTATAGTCCCTTGGCGCGCGACCAAGGCGCTCAACGAAGGCAACTGGATAGCTAGACGGTGGAGTCAGTCTTGCGCGACTGAGCACAACAATATGTCAGCGCGCGCAACCTATCCTTGTTCCCGACCTCATAGCTAGCACAACTTGTGCGGCGCAGCTGACTCGTACTAACAAACCGTTTGCTACTTACGTCGTGACTTAAGACATAAACGCACAAGCCGATATATACATATATTTCAACGATGCTTCCCTAACATTCATCTACTGATTACAGTATAACATTAGGCATTTAATCAATATTTCATCATCATACATGAATCAAATAACAACCATTCACATAAACATTGAAAGCATTAATCATCCATTCAAATATAAGAGATAACATGGAAACCCATTTGGGAAGAACCACTAAGGTGCTCTTCATCTGGCATGAGAAAATGATATAGCACCTTGCAGTTTGCAGGATGCAGACTGATCTTATGATATGTCTTTATGACTCAGACTTTTGGTTCTCATGCTCTCTAGTTTGTTCTTCTACCCTACTTCTACTCCTAGCGGTCTGCGCACACAACAGCTAGATCCGTGGCTCAACAACCTCCTATCACTACCAGACTCTTCCTCCAATCTCTACAAAATTACAGCAAAATGGCGTCCTTCACTATGGATCGCCAATGAACAGCCAAAACAATAACTATTACCAACCATTGATCAACCAGTATGGAACTCAGGACCAACCCTCTAACTATTGAAAAGCCAACCTTCTAACCATAGAATCCCTCCTATTTATATTATTTTACATGACCACGTAGGGTCGACTGCATACATGAAGTCTGTTAACTGTCACCATCAACTGCCCCTCAGGCTACAGCTGTGGTGATTACAACTTGACACAAGGCACTATCGGCTTGACTTACAAATATTCCCTCGTACATGCGTTGTTGCAAGCTTATGCCGCCTTAAACGGCCACAATCTACACCTGTCGTTTTCTGGCCGTTATCACCTGCACGCTCATGGGCTTGCCTTTCCTTTGTCACGTGCCTCTCCATTCTGCCTGCACTGGTCCTTTGCTTCCTTCGTGACCTTCCTTTCTTTCTATCGCGCACGCGACACACCTTATTTTTCTTGCGCGTGACTTCTCCCTTGTGCTCCTTTCCTAGGCCAACATCATCCTCCATCGAAGCTTGCACCACATAGCTTCGTCAATTGTCTTGCCCTACTTAGCAAGATATCCTTTGCTCTCCTAACTTATGCGCTAGTACACCGTCAATAAGCTAGTAGTGCACACTTAGCGAAGTCTACCCATCACATCCTCTATCACTAACAAGATTGGATTGAGATGCCCAAGTCTTCTTTAAAGTCTTCCATTCTCTTCTTTAAAGTCTTCCATTCTTTTGAAGTTTTACTTCTACTTGCCATTATATTACTTAGTTGATGTATATTGTTGACTATTTCCAATGGCTTTCTTGTAGCAAATCTAAGAAATGGAAACCTTTTGGTTTGTGGTATCACTATGCAATTATTTGGGCTGCATTCTCACAAGATCCTCTTGGACATAAGGTCATGTCTTCCATCTCTTATTCAGTTATATCAGACTCTGTTCTTCCACTCTCCAACAACAACAATGTGATTGGAGCAAAGCAGGTTTAGGCCAGTGGATTTTTCTAGTTAAAACAATTAGTCAATGTGATTGGAGGTTGGAGCAATGTGGGTTTAGGCCATGATTTCTACCTATCTAAACAAATCGTTGGTATGGGCACCGTGTCCCATACTTCCACATAAACTAGATGAGATATGGCGTTCAACCCTGTAAGTGCACTTACGAGATCATCTAAACTAATGGTTTATGAGTCAACTATCTTAAGATTCTACTTACCATGTTCGTCTTTTAACAAAAGTTTTTGCACCATGTTCTTTCTTTTTATGATTCAATGACATATGAAGGATATGAAAGGCGTTTACGGTAATCAATTATATTCAATAATTATCCAGCAATACACTGATAAATATAGCATATGGCTTTTTATATATATATATATATTAACATAATCACTTAATATGTGGTTGTTGAACATTTATAGGTTACAAATTGAAATACTAACAAACTGCTTTTATACTGTCTCAATCACCAATTATTACGGAGTAAGCTATCTATTCGACAATTTGCACTGGGACCCACTCGACTCCGTTAAGTGATAACTTACTCCGTTACCCACGGGAGATAGCTTACTCTGTGTTTTAATGGTTGTTTCTTAGATATTTGACCGTATAGGAACATATTAAATGTTGGTACCTGCCAAAGAAGTACAGGAGGCCGCACCCACTGTTTGAAGATTGGAATCATCTTATGGAGCAGAACATTGTTGCTTCTGCCTAGCCCGTGAAAATGCATGAAGAATCCTGGTGAAAATGCTTTCTCTTTTGGTGGAGACGCTTTTCACTAAAGCCCTGATCTGAATGATATTGTTGCATATTATTTTAGTTGAAGACAATTGCAATAGGGTGATCTCTCCTCAACCCTAACGGAGAAGACTATTGCAACTAAGATCTCTTAGCATCTCTGATCATGTGAAGATCTATCTAATCTGCTATGACTTGAAGTTATTCTCTTGCTGTGTGAAGACCCTCTGCTGAGCTGTGCGTATCACATTTATTTGAAAACTGAGTGCTGCAAACTCTATGGAACACGAACCCTATCTCCTCCAATACAATGTTTCATGGTGTGGAGACCACTGTATTCCATGGAAATCCTCTGCAATTCTAGTCCATGCACTGTTGAAAACATCTCCATGGAGTTGTAATGGAGTAAGCTATCACTCCACGGCGTCGAGTGGGGCTGGTGTAAATCGTCGGGTAGATAGCTTACCCCAATTATTACATGTAAACTGAAAGTATTGTAATGCCATCTCTTTTGGCTAGCAATATTCAGCCTGCTGCAAGCCATTTAATGCAGCCATAGCAAGCTTGATACCGGTTGGATCTCAAGATGTTTGGAATCCAACGAGCATCAAACCTGCTGCATCTGCATTAAATAGCCTGCAGCAAGCTGAATATTGCTGGTCATCCCTTTGACTGCTGTGCTATGCTGTGTTGTCTACAATGAATAAATAATTTTAAATATGTGCCTTGTTTTTGAGTAAATAATTTTAAATATGTGCCTTGTCTTTTAGAATGAGTAAATATATGTATCATCCCAAGCTGAACGGTAAAAAATTGTGTGGTACCATGGAATGAAGGGTTCCAATTGCGAACGAATGATACTTCAACCTGGTCCTCCATCTTTACCATGACACTAAATTCGCTTCCTTCAACCTTGCAATCATAAATTTTTGAAGTTCTAATTTCCACTCCCATAACAGGGGAGCTTCTACAATCACAATTTTGGTTTAATACTGCAAACTCACGGATCAGAGAGCAGTGGGCCTCCTGGTTCGCTCCAGTTGAGATCCCAGTACCTGCATTGGTTTTAGGAAGACATTAAATAAGAAACACAAGTGCTTTAGTTAAGAGAAAATCCAGTTGAAATAATATATTTTTTTGGCAATTTGTGGACAATGATGAACATACCCTCTGTGAGGTTCCAAATTTAGAGTCTCCAGCATGTTGTCTGTGCCGCCATATTCAATTTAACAATACCATTGTCCAGAACTACCTGTTAAAAAACAACCAAAATCTCTGCTTCATAATTCCACCAAAATTCAATCAAATAAATGTAAATGCAAATCATCAGTGTAAGAGATATAGGGGATTACGTGGCTAGAGTAAATACTCAAATACACATTGCTTGTGTTCCATCTTCACCCAAATATAAGTGCAGTTATGAAAACTGCAAAAGATGGACATAAACAAGGAGTTAACTCCAGAAAATTATGTATTCTAATGAGATTCCTAAAAGTCAAGAGTATACGGCACAGGCGGCGACAACAGGGGAAAGAATTTTGAGAAAACCGCTCTTCTCTAAGTAAATCATCCATTTCTTTTCGCAAACTTAGCCTAATTCTGGAGTTCATTTTATTATTTTAGTTTTTGTAGAACAAATTTTAGCAGAAATATATGTGACTGAGAATGATCGAGAAAAAATTAAAGCAAACTTGTACGTGATCGAGGCCATCTGTGGTTTCTCGGCTAAAATTATGAATGCATTTGCGATCTAATGAGATATGAGCTTTGATCCCATTAATGGCGTTTCTGACAGAGCAATAACTTAGTTTCCATGGAGACAGAGCAATAAGTTAGTTTCCATTGAGACTTTCAAAGGATTTTCCTCTACTCCATAGAATACGACCTTAATGGAACAGTTGAACTCCCATATAACGAAACTCAATTTTTTTTCTCTGTATTGGGTAAGCCATCTAGAATAGAGAGGATTTCTCTTGTGATTTTCTCACATGAGGTATGGCCTTATTGGAAACTAGCCTTCCCATACAATAAAATGATTTGTCTTTTTCTGTATTGGGGTAGCTTTTCAGACCGGGACAACATTTTCTTATGTTATTTTTTCATATTCAAAATACCAACGTTGTTGTTATGTGGTTTATCATTGTCAGCCTCTGAATACAGGGCTTCTTTCTTGATAATTTTCTTGGGATCTTTCCTGTTCAAAAGTACTTTTTGTAAAGCTGTGGAATTGGCTTGTCTTTTTTTATCTTTATGGAGGTAGTAGGTTCAAAATCTGTGGGGTAGGGTTGCTCATTGGTTTATTGTGACAAGGTTCAAAGGGTGGGTGACCCCTGGTATGGAGGCTCACCTTGGTGGGCTTCGGGATGTCTCGACCCCTGGTAAGTCATAAGTTATTAGTATATCTGGTTTGCAGACTATTGAATATACTCTTGGAAGATTGTTGTTCCATAGTTGAAAAAAAAAAAATTATCAATCCTTGAACATATTATCCAAGCAAGCAATTTATCTGTTTTGTTGCTAAATTCTCAATCTTTTTTCAACAAAAAAATGTTGTTCTAGGTAGATCTCTTGTGATCCCAAATCTTGTTCGTACCTCAGGTGGTAATGTTATCATGGTATGGACATCATTCTGTTGTTGTTCTAGGTAGATCTCTTGTGATCCCAAATCTTGTTCGTACCTCAGGTGGTAATGTTATCATGGTATGGACATCATTCTGTTATTTCATGGTTGATTGTCTAAGAGTCAAAGCAATGGTGATTTTCTTTTTGTAATTTACTAATATGTTAGCTGGTCTTGTTAGAGTGGTGGATGATGACGCAATTGGTTCCTCTGCTTCCACTCCGAACATGAGACACTGCCAATGTCTTGTATGGGTTTTCCATATTTGGTCTCCATCTTCACTTAAAGGCATTTTGTACATGTATTGGGTCTTATGGATGAGGTTTAATCAATTTTGCTAACTCATGCCATGTTTAGAATTTATTTCGTTCACATGATTTTAACATTTTAGTGTTTACTGTTTAACTATTTTGCTGTCCAGTCGTTCTTTCATTTTGTGCTGGAAGATCAACATTGAGGTTCTTTTAGTTTGAATATCTTGGTATTACTATTTTTGTTTTTTTAAAGTAGTTTATTTGGTATCTTCGCAACTTTTTAGTTTGAAGACCTTCAGTATTACTATTTTCTTCAAGTAGTTTATTTGGTGTCTTTGCAACTTTTTATATGCTTTAGAGTCCACCATTTTACAAGGACAATTTCTCTCTGCTTTAATAACACTATCAAACTCACTAGCAAGCACATCAAAACCATCCAAACAAATTATATACACAACATATCACTAATGAAAAAAATGAATTGTGACACAAGAGTATTCTCATTCATTAGTGGAGAGAGGAACAATGCGGATTCATTTAGTGAACAAATTTCTACGAATCACTTTCAAATGATCACGTTTTTGACCTGCAGGGGCGATTATAGAGATCGCTGCTGGTGTTACTTGACATTAACGTTAGTTTCAAAAATATCTCATTAGAACTTGTAACTAGCATCATCTCTTTTGTTGGGGTGGATCAAAGCTTGTTATTCAATGTAGGAATTTGAAACTTAAATAGCCCGTCAAGTTTTTCCTATTCTGACAACTCTATAACTAGTTTTGACAATTTTAAAATGGAATCATAGGTGTTTTCAACAATATTTGATAGACAAATCACTTCAGAACAGACAATTTGCCCTTAGCCATGAGGTGTAGATCAGTTGACCTTTGTGGGGTCTGGTCTTTATGAAGTTTCATGTTCAAACCTCATGGTCAGGGGTTGAGATTGTGAGCCAGCCGTGAGGCCTTGACAAACCCAATAGAAACCCAGGTTACTTTCCTTGAAGGATCCCAACCCTGACCCAAGTTTACTACTACATTAACTCTGTACTCTACTGACGCTCTAACTCCACTGTGTTCATATATATATACATTCCTAGATAGGAAAAAGAGCAAACAAACAATTTGGCCATAAATCTCCTGCACTGTTGTTATATATCATTATTTGTTTTGAACTTGTAAACGAATTCTGTACCCTCTCATCTCATTACGAAAGGGTCCTGGAGTTAGCAAGTGTCAGATTCGGTAGGAAAGTATAATTCTTTGTATTCCTTTATTCTTAAAGTTATGGTGTCAGATTCGGTAGGAAAGTATAATTCTCTGTATTCCTTTATTCTTGAAGTTATGAAAGACTTATCTTAGTTTTACTCCACATGCATCCTGTTCGCGCTGGCAGCGTAGTTGTTGGCGTGCACGGCAAGGCAAGCAAGGTCAGCGTTAGGAAATATGAAGTGGGCCCAAGAGGATAAAATAAGAACCAATCGCGTCCAGCCAATGGTCACCTTAATCCGACGGGCGATGATCTTATTTTAATAATTCGGCAATCACTAAAGCGACGTGGGGTACCATGTTTGCCAGTGACCCTACTCCCTTCTTAATTTGCAGTAACAAAATAAAATCTTAATTTGCAGTTGCACTCAGGTCAAATCCTTCCTTCTTAGTCTTTTATTTTTCAAATTTCAGTTGCACTGATGTCAAATCCTTCCTTCTTAATTTGCAGAAGCAAAGTTTCATGTTTTATCATGTCAAGGAAGGGATATCATTATGGGTATACCTTCACTTACATTTTCAAGCTGTCCATGTAACATATGATAGGGTCCATGTGGGTTGGTTATGTATAGTTATCTTCTCTTTTTGTTTATTTTAGTTCTTGCATGATAGTCAAGTGCATCTTCTCTACTTCAGAGTGAAGAGACCTTGCCCCTTCCCTTCCCATTAACATCTTAGTTGCTTGTTCACCTTGACCATGCTCAATATGCTAGTTGTTTCTGCTCGTTGTGATGATGTCTTACATGTTTCTACGACTAGTTTACTAGTTTTTTGGTGAAGAAATAACAAACTTTAATGAATTTATAGTGTTTAGTTGATGCACTTTCCTTTGTTGATATTTAGTTGATGCACTTTCCTTACTTGTTCTTGCTTGCAATTTGCTTCATCGTGCTACAAGAGGAATATGTCGATGGTCAAGCGGTTTTGAGCCCATAGATGGGGGCAATTTGTCTTTTATGATATGAGTTTCATCTTTTTGTGAACCGACATAGGTAATTGGTAAAGTGCACTCCGCATTGATTGCATTTTCCTTTTGAATAGGCGTTTCTATTTGATAGCTTATTATTGTGGTTGTTGTGACATGGAATCCTCAGAGGGTTTGATTGTGGAGCTACGAAAGGAGTTCATTTTGAGGAGAAGGAATCATTTTGTGGTAAGCTTTAAATCCTACTAGCCTTATGACCCTTTATGTTTATCAACACACTAAACTTTTCAAGGAAATATGTAAGGCACTTCTTTGTTTGTTTGTCTGCTTACTCTTTGCTTTGGGTAATTTTTGTTAGACTGCATGTTGGTAATAAATGGGCCCCTTGTTTGTTTTATTAAGTAATATGTTTGTTTATTCATGTCTTCTTTCCAATGTCATCTTTGCCATGGTTTAATTTTACATCAATGAAGGTAAGTCTTTGCAAGGTCCCATATATTATATAATCACTAGGGAAGTTGTGAAGGGACCAAGGTATAAAATGATGAACCACTAATTGATGATTGATGCAAGTGTCTTAGTGTTTGTATTAACTAAGTTTTATTTATAATGTCCTCATCAACTCCAACAAGAGTCAAAAAATTGTTCCATGGAAAGGAATGCACAAATTGTTAGGACCAACTAACATAGTCTTAAAATAGAATCTAGTTGTCAAATTTTAGAATGAGAGTATGTGGAGAAAATTGAGGGAATGACCAAGTAGATACACATCCCTACTCAAAACCTGCTCACCATTTCCACTAGCAACCTTGGTTTCAAACATTGATATCTAGTTTAAACCAACATTCTGTTGGATACCATTTTTTATACTTGTACTTTTGTTATATAGTCCATGTTTTGCCTTCATAAGCCCTCCATATCTCTCATATTTCATCCACATTTTCTTTAAATTTGACCATATAAGGTACATTTGTTATTACTTTTTTATGAATCAAAATTTGCAAATTTTAGGCATTAAAATTAAATTTTTAACAAAAATTATAGGATTTCATAACTTCCCGTAATTGCTCCAAAGTTCATATGCTTGCAGGACAACTGGGTGAAATATGAGACACATGTCATGATCCTTGATGCCCAAGGATGGACAAATATCTATCAGCTTCATGAAAAGAGCTTCGCAAGTGTTTGGTCAACGCTGCTCACTGGGCCACTTATGCAAAAAATACCTTTCTTTTAGCATAAAATCTAGGCAGTTTTGGGATTTTGTGGGATTTTACCCATTTTTGTGGATCTAAAGGTTGAATTCAACCCTCTGAGAGAGAATATGGGATCTCATGCTCAAATCAGGAGTGATTTTAGCATGTCGTTGTAAACCATTTGTATAAATACCTCAAGATATAGATGGTTTGATAACTTAAGAATTTAGAATTTTTAACTTTTGAATGAATAGAATTTGCAGACTTTGTCATGTCCCCACATTTTGACCACCAAATGTGTGGACCTTGCTAAACATCTAAGGGGACAAAGTGCCATTAATTAATTAGCCTAGGAAAATTTTGCTAAATAATTATTATTAAGGCATGTACTTGATTTTAATTGTTGCCAATATTAATTAGTGAGTAATTTAATATGTGGAATTGAGCTTGCCATGTCAGGAAGGCGTAATTGGCAAGACAACTTGCCAAGGAGGAGATTTAGAAAGTGACAAGAGACTGAAAAAAGCAAGCAGTTAAAAGAATAAGGAAAGTGCCAAAAACTATGACAAAAGTAGTCATATCTAAAAAGACAACATTAGACCAGAGGAGGGCACAATTGCCATTTAGGAGTGCAATTACAAAAGCAGAAGGCAAAAAAAATTGTCATAATGAAAAGAAGGAAACATCAGACCAAAGGAGGGCACAATTTCCTTTTTTGAGTTCAGCCGCAAAAGCAGGGAAGCCAGGAAAAGCTGTCATAGGGAAAATAACAACTCTGGGCCTAAGGAGGGTACAGTTTCCAAATTAGATGAATGACATGGACAAGGAAACAACTCACAAGGTCCCTACTTGCCAATTACTCAAGGACGACGCATATGTGGCTAGGGTTAGGGTTTCTATGTGGATGACTTGCTCTCACAAGTCACATACCTACTAAACAAGTCACCATAATATTATAAAAATACATGGGGAGCTCTATTACTGAGTTTGGATAATGATTGTTTTGTGTTTATGTGAAGCATAGCTTCTACTGAGTGATGTACATCAGACTTTTGGGAGATGTGCGCCAATTCCTTCCCTCCCTTCTCTTACTCCTCCCTTTCTTTCTCTTTGTAGGTGTTGGAGTGCTCATGAACAATACCATAGTCAAATCAGACATTTATAAAAGTCATTCTCTTCAGTGAAATCGAGATCCATTGAAGTGAATTCTTCACCTGTGCTCCCATCCACCTCGATGTCAAATTTGGGCCTCTTGCCCACTGTTTTGAGTCCCATTTTGGGAGTGGTCAGTTCTCCAACTTCATTTTGATGTGCATCAGTCCATAGAATCTATTTAGTATCTCTGTAATACTATTAGCATTTTTTCCAATACGATAACATGTCCATTTTCCAATCAATGAGCTTAAATGTGTCTTAAATGAGAGTTTTTGGTGAGTTTGATGCTATGATAAATGAGTAATGGCCATGAGTATGAGTTTAAATGATGTAATGTGTCAATTAAATTTGTATTGAACTCTGTAAAGTTCCATTCTCAGGTCTGATATATTTCTGAGTCGAATTTCATACATTTTGGTACACCTATGCTAGATGACTAGTTAAAAATGACTAGTTTTACAGTTTTATCAATCCCAGGAGTTCTGTTTATTCGGATGTGATTTTGTAAGATGTTGCATGCTTTTGATTGAACCCTATGTCCATAAAAACTTTCAGTTTTCAATTTATTTGAGGTCATACTCTGTTTGGGTAGCCTCCAATGCGTAGGACCTCCCTAGGCCAAAATTGTTGAAATTGCCCAACTTCTCCCAAACAGCCCCAAGTATTTCTTGAACTATTCTGATATGTCTAAAACACAACTGGATTACATTTAAATTTATTATAACATCTCTTTTTATTTCCCCAAGCCTTTGGTTGAAAGGATCTGAAGGAATCTTCTTAGTTTCACAGTTGGGTGACCTAGAAGCATGGGAGTAAGTTTCAACATATCTGAATATGAAACCTGAATAGTCCCTGATCTAAATGTGTTATGGAAGATGATCTCACTGTCCTAAAATTTTCCTTGTTTTTTTCCCTTTGCTCGCTTCCCTATTCATCAATTTACCAACAAAATACCCTTATCTGCCTAGTCAAAAAATTGTTTGGTTGAATACACAGTTTTATTTCAAATCTCTATTAAATTATCAGAAGATTTAGTGTTCCGATATGTACATCAGATATCATAACATTACAGTGGTATTAGATCTCTTTCCTTGCATCATCCCATGGAAATAAATCTCTCAGTGAATAAATTTGCAGCCATGCCATACTCTGAGCAATACTTTGATGAGTAGTATGAAGAATACTATAGAAGGTATGAAAAAGACCTTGAGCAGTTTGAAGAAGAAGGATATGAATATTCCTCATGCAGTAACTCAGGTAGAGGTAGTGAGAATTATATGGATGGTCTGTGGTTCCCATTTTATGATGACTCCATTTGGTAGAGATCTACAAGTATCGATGGAAGAAACCTTAAGGAATCCTTCTAGTACTCCATGGAGTACTATGCTTTGAAAGAAGAGATAAGGGAGGTCCTTTCTTTTCGAGAGTACTGCACTCTTGATATACATAAGTTGTTCAGAGATCCCTACCTGGGACAAACCTGAAAAGGATTGCACACATGGTTGATGAAGTGTGTAAGGAAGTGGAGACTAGAAGGTTGCCTCCTGGAGCCAAAAGAGGAGGAAAGAAGAATGATTCATCAAATCCATATGCTTGTCCAAGAAGTAAGAGGATGTTTAGATTTTCCAAACAAAACTTCTAGTGACCATCTTGATGAAGAAGCCTCAATTTCCTTGAAGGAGAAGAGAAATGAAGTAGAGACAAAGATCCTTGAAGTGAAGTGCAAATCACCACACGGTGGTTGTATAAGAGGAGAAGTTGAAGTTGAATGCACTACAAGGTTCTTGGTGGGTGATCTACAGATCACTGATAGAGATGTGGGCTCATGTATGGGTGGAGAAACAAATTTTGGATCATATCCAAAAGGATATTACAAATTAGAATTACAGTCACCTTTGGAGCCACGCAAGGAAGAAGAAGACAGGGCCCGCCGCTTGGGTGTGAACCATAAATTTTGGTGGAAGAGTAGGCCACCATAGTATCTATACAGGAAGAGAATAAGGTGAAGAACATGTATGATGAAGGTTCTGATTTTTACAGCAGTCATGTTCACTTACATCCATTTAATCCATGGAAATATGAAAAGACTCAGACTTGCATATGAGGATTGCAAAGTGAAAGACAATTGTGAGGGAGATGAACTCACTTCTAGTTTTTCTTTCGATGATCACAAAACCATTGAAAAGGAGGATGATGTTTTCAATGGTGATGAGGGATGTTCTGGATCAGATCCAAAAGAAGAACATAGATCAGATTTGAAGTCATCCATTGAACTTCCTAAGGAAGTGGAAGATAAGCCCCCACCTGCTGGGTGTGAACTGGGAAAATTAAAGGTAACAAATCTGATGCAGAGGGATGAACATAGTTCAGAATTTTGGACTCTCTTGTAGCATGATGAAGCCGAAATTCCAAGGCATGAGATGCTTTCCGATTTTTGTACAGATCACATGTCGTTCCAACCTTCAGAGACACCCTCCACTTCACACCATGGAAGTGATTTTTGTAAATTCCCAATTATGATATGCAGACCTGAACACTAACTAATGCTGCAAATTAAATTAAAATTTCTGATATTGAATTATAACCACTTAGTGCATCTTAAGACTAGGGAAATCAAGGTGTTTTGCTTGGGAAATATGCAAACATGGGTGTAGGCAGTGGGAAGCAAAAAATATTAAGTTTAGAACATTGAATTCCTTTCCCCTAACACATTTATATCGAGTACCATTAAGGTTTTAGAGTCCTCTATGCGGAAACCTACTCCCACGTTTCTAGGTCACCCAACCCGGAAAAATAGGAAAATTACTTCTATTCTTTTGACCAGGGGCTTGGGGAAAAGTGCATAGGTGTTATTAGGCCTTCATACAACATAAAATATGATTTGGGAGAGTTTCTAATAGATTTGGAGTTGTCTGGAGGGTTTAGGGAAGAATTGGCAATTTCAGGAAATTTTGGCCTAGTGAGACCTTGCGTAATGGGGGATCCCAAATCACTGTACAGACCCAAATAAAATATAATATAGAGCTATGTATGGGAATTTGAGTCTTCCAATGATCCACAAGAACTTACAAAACTGGATTTGAGTGGACAAAACTCATTTTATAGCAGAAATGGTAAAACTAGCATTCTAGCTAGGGTGCAAAATAAAGCAGAGAATTTGTAACATATTGACTTTAGTGCTATATATGAATTATGAAAAAGAATAATACCACTTCAACGAACATTTAAAACCATTCAAATAATTCCCACAACCTTTTCTTATTCCTTATTGCACTGGATTGATCAATTTCCCCCATTACAATGACAAATCAAGCTTTTTATGTGAAACTGAGAAGGTAAACTTCAGGGATAGAATTATTTTGACCTGATAAATATAAATGAAAGAGTTATCATCTGTTATACATCAGAGAGAATTGGATATACTGACCATTACATAAGGAGACTCCAAAATGGTGGGCAGGAGGTCCAAAATATGACCAGAGAAGGGTTGAGAGCGTAGGTGAAGCATGGGATTCACTGGAGCTCGACTTGAACATGATGGAGGCTGCAAAATATGTCTTATAGGACTTTAATGGATGAACCTCAAGTGCTCCATACCTGCAAATAGAAGAGAATAGGAATGAGGGAGTGGGGAAGGGAAGGTTTGGGGCTCATCTCCCAAGTGTATGAGGCACATCACTCAGCAAGGCATGCTCACATAAGCACAGATCAATAAAAAAAATCAACCAAACAATGTGAATGAGATTGAATTGTTCTTTAATAGAACCTTGGGTGACCTGTTTAGCAAGCAGAGGCAATAGGTGAAATGTGAGAGCAAGTCAACACCTAAATCCCTAACCCTAGCCAAGTCATGGGCCCTCCTTGAGAAAATTGGAATGTAGGGGTCACGTGGAGATGTTTCCCTACCCAATTCATCCATTTGACTTAGCAATTCACCCTCCTTAGTCAAAGAGTTGCTACTTTTATCCCTTACAACTTTTATGCTTTTCCCTGCTTTTGAGACCGAGTCTCCAAAACGAAACTACGCCCTCCTTTGTCAAAACTTTCCTGCTTTTGTTCTAACAGCTTTTTTGAGTCTCCAAAAGGAAATTGCACCCTCCTTTTCCAAATCTTTCTTTCTTTTGTTATGACATATTTTGTCATAGATTTCGGGCACTTTCCCTTTTCTCTCTGACTGCTTTTGTCATAGAGTTTCCACTTTTTAAATCTCCTCCCTTGGCACGTTGGCTTGACAATTGTGCTTGACATGGAAATCTCAATTCCACATGTTATTTGCACAATAAATATTAAAGATAAATAAAAATTAAATACATGCCTCAATAATGTTTATTTAGAAACATTCTCCTAGGCTAATTAATTAATGCATCATAAATAATATTTGGACAAAATTCCCTAGGTGAGGTAATTAATGCATCTTTGACCCCCCAATGTGTTGGCATGGTCAACACTTTTATTTCCAAAAATATGGGGACATGAGAGTCCTCCCCTCCCAAATCTGCTTGTCTTCAAGCAGAAGCACTCCAGAGTGCTCGAATTTGTCCACCATGTAGGAGAACTAGAGCATGAACTCATGTGCAAAAAAAATTGACTTGCTTCATCAAGCTAGCATGTAAAGTTTCTCAAAAAACAAACAATTCTAGGGTCCCATTGCTTGCATTGCACTCCCTTCAGTGAGAATGAATTCCAACACCACTTATCAGACAAAATGATGCATGGATCCCATTTCCTCAACTGTAAGTATTCAAACATTAGTATCCACCATAAAAATTTATCATCACAGGAAATGATATTCATGATGTGGGAATCATACCACTATACTGAAAATTGGAAATTCTCAATGCAAAATTGGAAATCTGTGTGATTTCCACACCAACATAAAGTTCCTTATGTGCTTGATGCACATCAGCATTGAATCTCACAATTATGTTGCTGCAATGACATGGGTGTGAGTCCCATGTCCCAAGACAATTTTGGGCATCCTCCAACAACCATAGATGCCCATGTTTCCCATAGAATATGTAAGATGTGTCTACTAAAAATTCCATGGTTTAAGAAAAAGGTACACCCTCCAAGGTGCATGACTCCAACAAGTACCTACCCATTCCTTCCATAGATGAGCAAATCCTCCAGCTGTCAAGTCCATATGCGAATTTTATTTCTTTCCCATGTGCACAATCCCAATGGCTCAACTCTCTGCTATTGGTCATGCAATCACCACCATGAATAGAGGAATCAAATATAGGACATGGTTTCATTTGCTGCGGATGAGAAGGGGGTGGTTCCCTCAACAAATCCCCATGTATGAGTGTGGGAGCCTCATGCTCATGTGTGTTGGCTGCCATAGGTGTGTGGAATAAATTATGGTGAAACAACTCTCTGCAAAATGTGTCCACCAAAGGTGTGGATGTATCAATCCCATCATGGGATGGTCCAACACAAGGGATTTCTTCTGACTCTTCATTGAAAAGAGAACTCCTTCCATGAGAAAAATCAGCCTTTCTCGGGTAATGTCCATGTTCTTGGAACTCATCATCTGCATCCCAAAATTCGTCAAGCACAAAAAAATTAGAATGCAAATGATGTGCATGTGTATGGGAGGTCTCTGATGGCTGCAAATAAATCTTTGTGGCTGCCAATATGTCAGGACAATGTCAGTCACAACAAAAAATTTATTGCAGAAATTAAGCCTTTTATCTCCCACAGTCTTCATCTTTGTCATGTATCTTCCTATCCAATCCATGTGTGGATGTATGGTATCAAGTGGAAGCAATATGTGCCTATGTTTATGCTGAGAATGTAATGGTTCTTCCCTCAGGTCATCTTGAACATCTATGGGAGCCTCATGCTCTTCATGTGGCACCAACAAGGAAAATTCCTTCTTCCAATTTTCATCCCCAATTGATGTGGCTGAAATAAGAGTGTGAGTAGAACTGTGAACCATCTCTCTGCAATACTTATGCACCCATCTTATGGTGGCATCTTCTTCATCACTAGATGATCCAACCAATGTGGGATCCTATGTCTCTTCCATAGAGAAGGGACACTCTCCAGGAAACAACTCTAGTTTTGTCTGGAAAATATCAAGTGCTTGGTTCCCATCAAGCTTGTATGGGCCATCCTAAAGCACCTACAAAACTAAATGCATATCATGATCCACCATCTCATGATATTTATCCATATGATCAAGAATGCAATCAACGTTGTGAATATGGCTGAATGGTGTGTAGGAGGGTAGGTGATAGATTTTCTTAAGCTATGATTAGATTATCTAGGATATTTATCTAAAATAATAACAAGTACAACAAAATTCATAAGATATAAAAGATACACAAGACACACAGATTTTCATCGGGGAAACCATAAAGGAGAAAACCCTGCAAACTTCTTTAGAATAGTAAGATGATCAAAAGTAGTAATAAGAAATGTTCAACAACTATCTTTTTCCCCTCCTATGACTGTCTCTCTCTCTCATGTGCCTTAGAGAGTGTGTGAGGTGTGTATAAATGAGGGAGAGTGCCTCCCTATTTATACCATTTCAATTCACTGACCAAATATAAGACGTGAGCCTACATGTCATCACACATGGGGCCCACTTCTCCTATAGATACCACAATTACATATTACATGATGTTACAATGGGGACTATTTCCCTGACTTACAACATAGGTTGTATCTCAATATTTAGACACAATTTAGACATCCTGTAAATGGGTAACACACATCCCCAATGAGGGTACAACAACATACAATGATAATATACATCAAAATATCTTCCGAAGTTACAAATACATCAACACTCCCTCTTAACTAGGAAGGTATTCTCTCTCTACACAGTCATCAACACATTTGGTCCAGTCTTCATTGCATCATCATCATCATGAAGTCATAGAGTCTTCATCATAGCTGTTGCCATCATATTCTTATAATTTGATCATCATCCCATACTATCTGTCATCAGAAGTTTCTACAGTGCCAACCCTTTTTCATGATGGATGTAATCCTAGCCTCCATGTAGGTATTCAGCATCTCTGCGAGCAAGCCATCAAGTAGGTACATCCCAGGACTTATTATATGCCTCTTGAAAAACTTGTAGGATCTCCTAGGACTGATTATATGCCACTACAAAACCTGAAGGAGCATCCTAGGACTGATTACAAGCCTTGCAACACCTGTGTACCCTACTGTTACCTCATCATCTTCAGATCATCTTGTCGTCACACAGGGCACAACCCATATACACATAACACAACACTTACATCAATGACCATGGGAATCCCATCCTGCCATCATGTCGAAAAGGCTCTCAGTACTTACATTAATGACCATGGGAGGCCCATCTTGCCACCATGTTGGAAAGGCTCAACACTTACATCAACGACCATGGGAGGCCCAGCCTGCTACCCTGTCAGAAAATCTCTCAACACTTACATCAACGACCATGGGAGGCCCAGCTTGCCACCATGTCGGAAAGGCTCAACACTTACATCAACAACCAAGGGAGGCCCAACTTGCCACCCTATCGGAAAGGCTCTCAGCACTTACATCAACGAACATGGTGTTAGATTTTTATTTATTTCAACAATATGATCTTAGGATATTATTTGAGAGAATAAAAAGCGCAACAATAAAAAACAAGAGACAATGAACACAAAGTTTTTCCTCAGGGAAACCATAAAGGAGAAAACCATGCAACTTCCTCAGAGATAGAATCATCACCAAAAGTAAAACCCAGAACAGTAAGATGATCTCTTGACAACAGTAGTCTCTCTCTCTCTCTCTTGTCCCAACTTCTTCTTTCTCTCTCAGTTATGCGCTACAACTGAGTGTGAGTGAATGCATGATAAATATAGAGGCTCACTCTCTATTTATACTAATTTATGACTTGACAATAACTCACTAGGGCCAATTTCTCTAGGAGAGTCTAATAACCCTAGGGCCCCACAACTGTGGGGACTTTAACCCTTGAACAATAGGGAGGGTTACCCTATATGACTTTACATGACTTGTTTACATTATTGAATCTCCCGATAGGAACATCGGGGCATGACATGACTCAATTACATTACAGATATTTCTCGGAATAAACATTGGGGTACAATACATAAGATATACAAGTGAATACATTCCAAAGTTACAAATACATCAACACATGGGAGGCCCATATTGCCACCACGTCGGAAAGGATCAACACTTACATCAACAACCATGAGAGGCCCAGCCTTCCACCATGTCAGAAAGGCTCTCAACACTTACATTAACGACCATGGGAGGCCCCTCCTGCCACCATGTTAGAAAGGCTCAGCACTTACATCAATGACCATGGGAGGCCCAACCTTCCACCATGTCAGAAAGGCTCTTATGTGTATCTATGTATTTCAGACTCATCACTTCCCCTTGGAAGGAACCTCGATCTGAAGTACACCAAGCTTCTCTCTAAAGTATTCAAACTTCACCCTGACCATTTCTAACATAGAATCACATCAGGACTGATTACGTCCAAGGATAACCTGTGAGCTTCGCCAGGACTGATTACATCCGAGGACAACCTATAGGACTGGTTACGTCTAAGAAACCTATGATATTCGCTAGGATTTTATGCTCAGACAACCTGTCTCACCGCCTATGCTAGAACTCATCACTCCCTCTTTCGAGAGATCTCAATATGGATCACATACTAGAGCTTCACTGCTCCTCTCTTCATCATACAAAAATGCAAGTCAGATCAATCAAATAAAATAGTATCTTTCAAAAGAAACATACTACCTCACAAATAGCCAAGAAAGTGGCAACATATTTTGCCTCGAAAGTACTCAGTGCCACGTAGGACTGCTTCCTACTAAAACAAGAGATCACTCCTGATCCCATACTGAAGCAACACCCCAAAGTGCTCTTCTTATTAATGGCACTACTTGCCCAATCTGAATCCACAAAACCTTCTAGGTTAATATTTTGATACACATCATACTTGATCCGATAATCAACTGTACCCTTCAGGTACCTTAGAATATGCTTTGCAGCAATCAGGTGAACATGTCTCGGATCCATCAAGAACTAGCTCAATGTGTTCATAGCAAAGCAAATATCTGGTCTCGTATTCGTCAGGTACATAAAGGATCCAATCATCTGACGATACATCATGACATCAACTGACTCTGATGAAGCATCACTCAATAGCTTCAAGTTCGATGCCATAGGTGTGGCCATGTCCTTGCAGTACATCATCCTGAACCTCTTCAGTATCTCCACTGCATGTTGGAGGAGCTAGTCGGTAAGCCGACTAAGTCGATAAGCCGACTAAGACGATCAGCCGACTAATTAGAGATTAGGTCGGCCACATAAGGTCATGTCGGTTGACCGAACTGACAGGTAGTTATTTGTAACTATTTGTAAATCATATATATTAGGTTGTTGAGCCAGATGAGAACTTGGTTCAGTTATATGTTTTGTATGGACCCTTTCGCTATAATATAATCTGTTATTTCACATATGTGTTCTTGTCTCTTGGCTCTAATATGTCTGTATGCTTTTAATGTGTATTATTGGTAACCCTCTGTGATCCGTGAGATTACAACATTGGTTCGGTTTCTAGTAGTACATATTTGAGATGAATACAAGCAGATGATATCAGAACAGAAGATTAAGGACTGGTGGGAGCGTAAGATAGCAAATTACTTGTAGAATTACGTGCGGAGAAACATATTAATGACTACTCAAGCAAAGTAAAGATTCTTTATCAAAACCCATGAGAATTTTGTAGAATCGGTACCCCAACTTTTGAAGAAAATTCTGGATGAAAAATCCAGAAGCGACTAAAGACCAACAATTGCTAGAGAAACTGATTTGAGGGGGGAGAACAAACCTATCGGAGTGGTTTGAAAAGATCACCGACGAATTCTGCGATGAGCAAGCCATAGAAGAAAGAACTTCAATAGAAACCATTCAGAATAAATTCTATACAGACCTTACCGAGTATTTCCTGTGCTCCTTACCTACCTTGCTGTTCAAATTCCTGATAGAAAAAGGAGTGGGTCATATCGTCGAACCTTATCCATCACTACGCGAACCGCCACAAAATTCTAACTGGGCGGAGAAACAAAAGAAGTGGGAGAAATTCATTGCTGAAAGGGAGTGGGAATATTTCCTAAGCAGAACTATCCGAGCTTTCTAAAGCATCGAGTAGGCCATGGGGGGGGTAGCTGGTCATATGTCGGGGTAAAGTAAATAGGATTCTAGTTGACTAACAAGAGATACCACCACCAGCGATGAAAAGTCAACCTATGAAGGTGTTGCAGCTGCAACAGTTTTCCCAAAATTCTAAAATTTTGGGGCCCTCCTTTACTTTGAATTAGTCGTTTTGTTCCTTGATTTCAGCCTATTGATTTTTGGTCTATGATTTGCTGAAGCGTCTTCCAGCACTTGGGGTTGTTGTCAATCGATTGATTTTTTCTCATTTCAATGCTTAAAAGAATCCCATCTTTAATTGAGTTCATCGTTGTTTTGCATATCTTTTAAAACCTTCTTGTATCGGGAGTTAATTCGTTTGACTGTCCCGCCGTTGCGGGTGATTTTCAGATCTTGATTGTCTTTTTCGCGCCGACCGTTGCGGGCCTTTTCCGGGTTTAAGATTTCCTTTTCTCTTCGACCGTTGCGCGCGAGTTGTGATTCTTCATCGGGTGGTTTTTGATTCTTTATCGGACGGGTTTGAAGTCTTCTTCGTCCGATGCTGCGGACAAATCTTCTTTTCGGGCGTCCGTCGTTGCGGATCACTTTGGATTTAGTTTTTCTTTTGCGCCCCGATGTGTGTTTCAGCTTCGTATCAGAACGCTTGGCCATCGTTTCCTCCTCCGTTGCGGGCGGCATCATGCTCTGAGGATCCACCGTTGCGGAAGGTGTCGAGTTGATTGGGCTCCGAGTCGGAGGGCCCGCCGTTGCGGAGGAGTTCGGATTCTTGGTCATCCGATCAAGGTACCCGCCGGTGCCCGATTGTAGTTCACACGTTCTATTTTAGCTGTGCGGGTGAGTTAGTATTGTGGACCATCCGCCGTTGCGGAGGGACTGAAGCTCTAGTCGCCCGACGCAACTTTCATTTCGCACCCGATTTAAATGCTCTCGCACGTGTGGCGTTTTTTATATTTATACGGTGCGACGGTATGGTTTTTTGTATTGTTTGTTTTGATTATCGAGCACTGTCGTGGTGAGTTTAGCGTTGAGTTGTCGAGTTTCGAAGGGAGAGAGGATCTAGCTTTCGTTGTACCAGCTTCCAGGTGGAAGAAGTATTCCAACCGCCATCGACTCAGCCGTTCGCCGGATTGCCAGGTAGGTTTATTCCGTCTTTTCCCATCACGTTTGAACGGTTATTGGTTTTCTCCCATATTTTGGGGTCCCCAGCGTTTTCTCTCGTCCAGCTAGGATTTAAGCTTGTGCGAGTGGGTTTTATCATAACCTTAGGTAAAGGGGGCGTTTTTGACTATTTAAGCCGTTTTCTTTTTGCCTTTAGTCACTGCCTCACGCGCACAAGGGTTGAAGGGGTTAGGTGCAGACGGCCGTTACGCCGTCTGCACCAAGCCTTGCTGCGCGGCCATGATAGACAAAGAGCGGTCGGATTTTGGGCGCTGCCGTGGGGGGTTTGGTAGTTTATTGATTTCCGAGGTACATCCCCAACCTGTGGACTCTAGCCTTTCCACTGGCACGTTTTCGCATCCTCGACAAGGCAGAGGGTCGGACCTACAGTTGACTGGGAGGAATAGAGTTTTGAAGAGTTTTCGCAGTCGATCCTAGCCTGTGTTGTTTGAGCCATCCTTCCCGCCCCTTTTGATTTTTGGTCACCTAAAACCCTAGTGGGGTAGAGGGGGTGTGTCGCTGATTACGCTGCGTTTGTTGAGGATAGCGTGTTGGTCGTGTTTTGATGAGGATACCCTGTACAGAAAAGTGGTTACGCCTCCCTGGGGAGGGAGAAATGTACTGTCAGATTAATGTAACTTCTCCGCTACAAGTCGCATGCATTTCTTTTGTGATGTGTCTGATTGGGTTTTATGGCTAAAGTGTTGATTGGCATGATATTGATGCTTTTAATCCTTCTCTGTGTTTGCTAGGCAATAGAATGATAATTGAATACTGCACCTGCATATAATTTACAATGTTTTTGCTTCAATGTATCGCTATCATGAGGAAGTGGCAGCTCACATAATACTGTAGGTTTAATCCTGGCATAAGTATGATTGACAGGCTTGCTCATATAGATCGGATCATAAGATAGCGCACCCATACTCTCAAGGCATTATAAGGTTGAACAATATATGTGTTTGTTGCATTGAACATTACCATACTATGCATAAGATAATGGCACATTGCACAGTACTGCATGCTAGTTTGATTGTTCAGTATGAGAGACTTATGATTTGATTTTATGGACTGGTCACAATTATGATACACTCGAGAAAGGATATATTGCTGCACAATGTTCACAAATTCAAACTGCTTAAATGTCATAATGTTTTTACATTACAGGAAGACTTTACAATGTCCAAGAGGCAGAAAAGGAAGGCCCCTGCGGTCGAAGAACAGACAGCAATAGAGGTTGTCCCACAGAAGGAGTATATATATGAGGATACCCAATGTATCTCTGGTATTGAGCCTGAGTACGAATGGGGCGAGATATATAGATTGATTTCCCGTAGGGAAGTCCCAGACACGGGTCTTGAGGAATAACCTATTTACGCCAACATTGAAAAATCTGCCATCATGAAGGTGGCTACCAGACCAGAGCTGTTCCCTTGCTCTGATGTGATGAGATGGATTCTACCACACACAAATAGCAACACAATGCTGATGGGAAATGTTGAAGGTCAGGGCTATGCTGCATTTAGCCCTGGATATGTGGCATTGGCTTACCACCTACCAGATCCCCAAGTCTTCCTGTCAAACGATTGGTTAGAGAACCTCAGGATGGATTTAGTGGAAACCCTGAGAAGAATGCTCTTACCAAGAAAGCTTTATAGACACAGAGCAACTGAGGACTATGACACAACGAGCTTAAGAGCTCCTTACAGGTTTATAGCCTTGATGCTAAACCGGATCTTTGGAAGAGCCAATGGTAGACTCTTCAAATTGGAGTGGATACCTCTTATGTTTCATGTGGCCACAGAAGGAACAATCTTCAACTGGGCCAGCCTAGTATCAAGTAGTCTCTCTTCTTGTGTAGCTGCAGCCCTGGGAGGAGGAGAAGCCCGGAAAAAATATGAGTTCTACATGAGTTCCATTCTGATTGACTGCATACTATGCCACCAGCCTTTCCCCGGGCTCAAATGTGTTTGGGATAGGGAAAGAATGCCCGTGTATGCAACCTACAAACTACTGGGGGCTCATCAGTACCATAGCTATTACCGAGAAATCTGTGAGCATTTTATTATGCCTCTGCACACGCTTATCTTCCGAAAGGAATGTAACTGCATGTCTGAAGAGGCTATGTAGGTAATAGAGGAGTATGGTGATTATTTCTTGACAGAAAATGGGATGTATCTTAGAATGTTTGGTGGATCAAAAACACCTTATCTGCTGCCCAAGTATGCAACGGATTATATAGTACACAAAGAGGCAGTCAGACAAGTGTTTATTGACGGAGTTGGTCACTTCTTGTTCCAGAAAAAGAAGACTGCCTATCCACCTCTACCATTTAAGCTAGGCAGCTGCAGTTTCGCCAATGTGAAGCAAGCGGCAGAATTTATAGAGGAACTAGGGAAGTTCCACTTTGGCGAGATGACTTTCAGACGAAATGACACTCATGGTAGAGTGGCTGAGCACTGCAAGAAGCACAAGGTGTTCTTCGAATACAGCCATCATTTCGATAAAGAAAAATCTGTTTACAGGAATGCCTCAAACATGACATTACTCAGCAGGAGATTCAAACCGAAAAACCCCACCAAAGGTGGAAAAGGATCTGAACAAGATAAAGCTAAGCAAGCTAAGGCTGAAGAAGCATCCAAAAGGATAAGAGAGGAGGCTCAGAGGCTGCAAGATGAGGCTGCAGAATGGATGCGAAAGGGAGAAGAAGAAAAGAGGAAAGCTGCCCAGGAAGCAGCTGAACGAGCCAATGAAGCAGCCAGAGAAACAGAAGAAGCTGCTAGGAAAGCAGCCGAAGAAGCCCAGAAAAAGCTAGACGAAGAACTGCGAGAGCAGGAGGCTGAACAGATAAAGTTGACGCAACAGCAAGCTCCCGAAACACCATCAGGGCAGAGTCAGGGAGAGGAAAATCCCGAGGTGTAGATCCCTCAAGTGCCCACTACCATCATAGCTGCTACCCCTATGCTTCAGCTAGTACCCTTCGTACAGAAAAAAGGGGAAGAAGTCCCTGATTTCAGTACTATATATTATGACAGGGCTACTAAAAGGATAATGAGGAGAATAGAAAGAAAGGTAGAGGCAGAAGGAATGGCTAGCAAAATGATAACAGATAAGGTCATGATGGTAGGGACAGATGTAGATCCAAGGTTTACTATAAGGGCCGGGACTGCAGCAATACATGCTTCAGAGGATAACATAGATAGAATGATGATTGAAATAGAGTCATCCAAGAAGACCTCCTCTCAGCTTAAGGACACCCTGAGAAAAGAAAGGGAAGAAGGCAATAGACTTAAGAGAAAATATGAACATGTGCTAAGAGAAATGGAGGCCACAAAGAGTGAAATCTACGCCATCCAGGTAGAAGCACAGGCCAAGGAAGCAGCACATGAGGCTCTGGAAAGTGCACAGCAGGAAATTCAAGACTTAAAGAATGAAAAGGAACAGATGATGGCAAAGATAGAAGACCTAGAAGCACAGCAGCATATTATCTATGAGTCCAATACCGCATACGTTAAAGAACTGAAAGAGCAGCTGGAGGCAGCAAAGGAACAGCAGGTCGATCTATAGCCGGTTAAAGAACACATCCTGGCCCAGAAAGCTAAAGTGCTACACCTGCAAACTGCTCTAGAAGAAGAAAGATGCCAGGTCCTCCAGATTGATGGCCGACTGGAAGAAATCTTGGAAACCGCTTCTTATTTTGTTGACAGGTCTCAAGACATCCTCGAAGTACTGACTACAAGGATAGCCAAGGTGGAGAACGATGAGGAAGCCCCAGCTAAACTACCATCCAAGGATAAACAAGCCCTTAAACGGGACCACGATCTGATAGAATTTGCTATCAATACTACAGAAGACTTCTAGAAAACAGTCAAGAAGACCAAGGGAGTCTGCACAGAATTCTTCAGGAGAGCCCTGGTTACCTACAACCGATGTCAGGTAGAGCCAAGCAGAGGCTATATGAGTTCCCTGATCATGATGCATTTGTAGAAATGTTGCAAAAAGGGCAGCAAGATGAAGAAGCCAGAGTACAACGCATCAAAGCTATTGATGACCAAATCCTGAAAAATGAAATAGGCCATACAGCCGTCAGTGTGCAGCTCTTAGAAGAGCAGGTGCGATTGAACAAAGCCAGGGTAGAGGCCATTAAAAACCAGGCTGAAAAGTTTGAGCTAAGCATTCAGTTCTTAGAACCAAGCTCGTTTGAAGGTCTCGCTGCTGAAACAGCAGCATGGAAGAAATTCTTGGGAAAACAAGCGGGACCCTCCTCACAAGAGGACCGGTCAACTTTGCTGTAATTTAATAGTTTGTAAAAGGCTTATTGGGAAAAGTGAAACATTGGGAAGACAAAAGGGTTGGGAATCCCAAAGGTCACTTTGGGCAACCCAACCATTTTTGCTTTTTGTATAAAAGTAGGAAACGTAGAGAAGAGAAAGGAGGGCTTTTTTCCCCAGTAAGACTGGAAAGTTATTGTAAGAAGAACTACTTCCTTTTGCAATAAAAGTTACAGTTTTCCTGTTGAAAGAAGATCGGTGGGATTTCAAATGTTTTGACATGGATAATCGAAAGATGAACTACTTTGTTTTTCAGCATTATATCCATGAATCGTGAGATCGTTCTAACTTCATGACCTATGTCTTTGTTTAATGATTTCTGATTTATTTTATGAAATCTTTACCATGAGTAATGTATGCTTGTCATAAACAATTAGCTATCTGGTTGTGTAATATTTTTCGCTGTTCATGTGTGTGAAAGGTAATGCCAGCTATCTGTAATTGCTTTTATTACGCGTGCACATCCACATTACTCATATATGTTAATCACAAGTTGGCTCCCCGGGGATAGGATAGGTAGATAGATAGGTAGGCATTTATATAGGTAGTCTTTTCATTTCTGCATGAGTGTTTCAGATGCATGGTGAGCCTAAGATGAGAGGTAAGAACCTGCGCATCACTTTGTGAATGCTCCTTGCATCCTTCACCACCCTGCATTTAGTTAGCAATTTACATTTCATACTTAAGTCAAAAATACAAATTCCAGTGGACTGGGCCGCAACCGGTAAAACCCTTGTTTGTTACTTTGACCTACGGTAGCCGGACCGTAAACCGGATGGATTCCCTATACCAAACAATCAACGGGCTAGTTGGGAACGTTGATTGGGGAGAATCCCTTACTGTTGTCGCCTGCGAATTTCCAGGCCTCAACAGAAGGAAATCGAAAGGACAGTGACACATAAAGGTACGGTGGATTAACAAAAAATAGAGAGAGAGAAGAGGCTGAAAAGAAGGGAAGAAAGAAGAGAAAGAGCTATAGCACTGTAAAGAGGAATGAGTACTAGGGTGACAGAACAAGAAATAAATTTGCTAGAGTTGGGTCATGACTGACAAGAAGAAGGCGTGGAGGAAGAGGCATCACCCATGGAAGAATATTTGTGGATAGAGCAGCAAGAAGCTCTCCAAATAGAAGTTCCCCAAGAGGTAAGACCTCTATCTCCAACGAATCTGAGTACCAGAATGAAAGCCACTGTCGAAGAATATTTAAGACTAAGAGCTGGTGAGTTTGGTATATGGAGTCGACTAGACGACGAAGTAAATGATGATAATAATTTAGTGATCCATCGACCAGAAGAAGGAAATTGGGTCACACTTCAAGTGTAACCTTCCAACCGAAGTATCCACTTACTTTACCTGACACATGAAGGAGCACCCCCCTACCAAATACAACTTTGGAGAATACAGAAAAGTCGTACCTGCAGAAAAATAATTGCAGTTGGACATCAACAGGAGAATTCGACCCTGACCAACTGCTTGTTGGATAATAAAGGATAAACAAAACAACTGACAGAAATGAGAGTTCTGTCGACAACAGTTCTGCACAAAGAAATAAGCAAAACATCCCACTACCCCCACCACCACCCCCATCGCCGCTACCTCCTGAAGAAGACATCGACAACAAATCCGACATGGGTCATGGGTCAGTGCATATCCCTCTATATAAGGGCGACAAAGATCCTAGATGACATTGGTTCGTCTGTGAGTTGACATGGGAGGCAAACCAGGTCACAGATGAAGATAGATAGATGGCGCAATTCGCTGGTGCCTTGAGGAAAAGAGCACTAACATGGTATATCACCTTTACCGAAAGAACCCCTCAAGCAACCAAAGCAGAAATCAAAGTGCAATTTTTGTCGTTCTTTAAAACTCCAGATGCCAAACATCTGGTAGCTAAGAAATTGAAAACAACATCACAAAAGCCAGCAGAATTTGTCCGCGACTATGAAAAACACTGGAAAGACCTCCTCAGCCAATTGGATTATGTAATTGATGAGAAACTATTAATCCAGTGGTTCCTTGCAGGTCTATCATAGAAAATTCGGTGGCACATAATCCTGGAGACATTCAAAACATACGAAGATGCGCTTACTAAATCCCTCCTACAAGTAGAGATGGATGAAGACTTCCCAGCATATCCCATAGATACTAGACTGGAATAACAGCTCGAGATCATGCAGAAATAATTAAAAGAGATAAACGTTAAGAGTCAGGATGTCTAGTGCACGAAATGCTCAACGACTGGACATTCAAAGATAACTGTTGATAGGACATCAGCCGACAGGATGTTTGATTTGTGTAAACAAAGTGTTTTTGCGACATTTGCCAAGAACATGGAGAACACACAACAAAAGATTGCCAGTTTAACATGAAAAACAGTAAGGCATCTTGGTGTGCTATCTGTGAAGTGAAAAGTCACGCTATGGCCGACTGCCACCTAAACTTAAAAAATTGACAAAACTACTAGGCAGTCTACCAGAAAAACGCAGTCACGTAGAACAATGATAAGCAAAACAATGCTCAAAACGAACAGAATAATCAAAGGTACGAAGGTCATCAATATGAGCGCCGGTTTGACAACCAACAAGGAGGATATGGAGGTCGAGGTCGATTCTCTAGGAATTGTGACAAGTGACCACGTCGGCCCATCCAATGTTTCACGTGCTATAAAGAAGGACACCGATATGCAGACTGTCCATACAAGGACACAACTGACTTAAAATTCTATACTAGCTGTGGAGTAGGGGATCACTCATTAGAGGATTTCCCTACTATGCTTGATAAAATAAATAAAAAGAAAAATGTTAATGTCTTGTTGTGCGTGAAAAAACATGATATAATCAATACAAAGAATCTGCATATAGTAACTCGATAAGGGACAAAAATTGGGAGTGATAATCCACAAATAAGCAAAAGAAAAGAAAAGAATTATTATCCTAACCCAGCTAAACAAAAAAACTGTATAAAGATGCATCGAATATATTTAAAGAATTTGCTCGACAAGAAGAAGCTGATGATAATCGACAAAGCATAATTAAAGAACTAATACGTTTAGTACAAACTGATAAAATTATGTCTCAATTCATTGACCTATTGTATAAAGTAAAACACAACAACGATACAGAAAAATAAACAAAAAATATCTGCAGTCTAAATCAGAAGGACAAAAGTGATGCCGACCCACTTGTCGACCTAGAAATTGAAGGATACCATGTCCGACAAGTTGTGCTCTACTTTGGGTCAGAAGTAAAAATTATGACTTGTGACACTTGGGAACAATTGGGTAGACCTCAACTATATGAGTCAGGAATATACCTGAAATTAGCCGACCAAGGTCTAATTGAACCTATCAGAGTTTGGAGAAATGTCGACATGACCATAAAAGGAATATCGACCAAAGTTGACTTTGAAATTATTGACCCTAAGGAAGGATCCACTTCCTTCCCAGTGTTAGTAGGTCGACCTTGGGGAAGAAAAATGAAAGCATCGATATCCTTAGACAAGGAAAGAATAAAACTAAAAGGGAATGGACAAAAAGTCATAGTACCTATTCATCCATCCCAAGGAGAACCTTGGATAGAACCTATTGATGAAGAAGTTGACATCCGACAATTATATCAGATACAAAATAATGAAGACTACACATAACCTAATGTCTATGGTGAACTTCACTTAGGAAATCAAGATTCAGTAGGATACAATTCAAACGCAGAATTATATGATTGGGAAGTCGAGAACTACGAAACACAAGCAAGAGGTTGCTGGACCATTCAAAAAGTGCAGAAGAAACCAGTCCAACAGTGCTTCTTGTTGTCCATCATCCCAAAAATATTTGAAAAGAAAATCACGGAATATCCTACCTTAAAACCAGCAAAGGTAAGTATTACACAAATCTCAAGGTACAAAGAAAGAGAATCACCAGTCATGCATATAGAACAAGTATCCAAAAACATTGGTGAACATGGCCGACTACAAAGCTTAGTGGAAACCTTCACAGGAAAAGCTGCTAGATGGTGGGATGCCCATCAATCAAGATTGTAGACATGGACAATAGATTCAACCTACTTCATAGAAAGATTTGGAGGAAAAAAGTTAACCAATCAAGCCCAAATACCTATGTTCATCCAAGGGCAGGATCTAGAAGACCACATAAGAATATGTGAAAAAGAATGGAAAAGACTTGGGTATAAGGATGAACGCACATGGTCACACCTGTTTCCATCGACACTATCCGAATTACCAAACAAATGGTAAAAAAGGGAAGAAAATCGGGGTGAAAGATTCCTATGGCATGAACTAAGAGAGAATTTTATCAAAGATTTTAGCTTTATACCACAAGATGAAAACTTAGTCGAAACTGCAAAACAAATCAAGGCATTTATAGAGATGACCAAAAACAAAACCCTAAAACACAATCGACTAACAATGAACTGCAATGACATACATACCAAGACAACACCACAATCAACAAGGCTACAAATGGAAAATGAAAATCTAGAAGGAAAAATCTTTTGATGGAAATCATACCACTCAGAAACAACAAAACCAATTCAAACAGTGCTCAAAGTCGAGACAGTTGAAGATATCGACCGAATGACTGCAGCAGACTTTCCTGCCACATTTTCATAGTTTAAAGAAGGGAGACGACCAATCAATGAAGCCAAAGCACCAGAATGGTTAGATGCTAAAGTCAAAACTAAAGAATTTGACATCTCAAGTGATGATCGACCAAAAATGGAAAAAATTGGAGACTACTGGAGTGAAGAACAAACAACAGAAATAGTAAACTTACTAATAGAATTTTAGGATGTCTTCGCTAGAAACTTTAAATATCTCAAAGGTCTAGTCCGTGAAATGGATGAAATGAAGATCGACATTAAACCTGATGTCCGACCTGTAAATAAAAGACCATATAAATTAGCTCATAAGTACAAAGAGATAGCGAAGAAAGAGATTGATAATATGCTTGCAGCAGGAATTATCTACCCTATTGACCAATCAAAATGGCAAAGTCCAATGGTTGTTCAAACAAAGAAACACGATCCAACCAAGCTAAGGATCTGTGTTGACTTCAGAGATGTAAATAAAGTTACATTAACAGCCCATTCCCAACTCATTATGCAGATGGAATCTTAAATGAGGTCGCAGGACATGAATGCTACTCGTTTACAGATGGATTCTCAGGTTATAACCAAGTACCAATAGACAAAGAGGATCAGAAAAATACAACATTCGTATGTGAATTTGGCTCATTTTCTTACAGGGTTATGCCTTTTGGATTAAAAAATGCACTTGCAGTATTTTCAAGAATTGTGGTCAAAACATTTCAAGAATATATTTACAAAATAATGGCAGTATATTTCGATGATTGGACAATATACTCTATGTTAAAAGATCACTGCAAATGGCTAAGGCTCATGTTGGAACGATGTTGACAAATCTAGCTAGCTCTAAACATCAAGAAGTGCATATTTCTGACCCCTATAGGGATACTACTAGGACACATCGTCTGCAAAGAAGGCATTAAGGTCGACTTCGCAAAAATAAAAATTATCCCCGACTTAAAACCACCGGTGAACCCAAAACAAGTCATGGTACTACTTGGTCATATAGGATATTACAGGAAATTCATAAGATACTATTCATATTTGACCTATCCTCTGGAAGAACTGTTAAGAGAAGATCAGGAGTTCGACTAGATAGAGGAATGCAACATATCATTTGAAACACTAAAAAGGAAGGTAGTCGAAGCACCCATTCTAAGATTTCCAAACTGGTCGACCAAATTCCATGTAGACATCGACACATCAGGCCTAGCAATAGTAGAAATCCTAACTCAACCAGGAGACGATGGAATGGACTACCCTATAGTTTACAGTAGCAGAAAATTAAATGAAGCAGAGAGAAACTACTCGACAATAGAGAGAGAAGCATTAGGAATGGTATTCGCACTACAAAAGTATCGGCATTACCTGCTAGACAATTCGTTTATATTTTATACCAACCACCAAGCACTAAAATACCTCGTAAATAACCCCTTACACCATGGGAGAATTTGTCGATGGCTACTTCTATTCCAAGAATTTGAATTTGAAGTCGTTGTCAAACCAGGAAAGTTAAATGTCGGACCCGACCACTTATCATGAATCGACACAAGAGAGGAACCGACGGGAGTCGAAGACAACCTACCGGATGCACATTTATTTTGAATAGAAGTAGTCCCGACAGAATTAGAGGAAATAACTTAGTTCTTAGAATATGGACAAGCACCAGAAGGCATGAGCACGAAGAAGAAACAAATCTTAGCCATGAAAGCTGCACCATATAGCCTCATAAATGGATTCTTATATAAAATGGGCTTGGACGACATCCTTAGAAGATGCGCACTAGAACATGAAATAAATAATACTATGTATGAAGCACATTATGGACTAGTGGGAGGACATTTTCAAGTAGACACAACTGCCAAGAAAATCCAACAGTTAGGGTTATGGTGGTCGACACTTCACAAAGACTGTAAAAATTTTGTGAGTCAATGTGACAAATGTCAACGACTGGGTCGACCTCTGCCTAATAAAGAAATTCCCTTGATATCAGTAAACCCAAGATTGACATTTGAAATTTGGGCCATCGACTTCATAGGACCATTCCCCATACCAACAAAAAGAACAGGTGCAAGGTACATAATAACTGCAGTAGAGTATGTAACCAAGTGGGAAGAGGCAGAACCAGTTGACACATGTTCTAGTGAGATAGCTGCTAAATTTATCTATGAAAATATCATTACCAGGTTTGGATCTCCAATAACCCTAATCAGCGACCAAGGGTCACACTTTATTAATAAAACCATTAAAACACTAACAGATCAGTTCCAAATTGACCATCGACGTCGTACAACATATCACCCTCAGTCGAATGGAGCAATTGAGGCATTCAACAAAACATTAACAAAAGGCCTAACAAAAATCTGTAATATCGACAAAGACGACTGGGACGAGAAGATACCTGTAGTACTATGGGCTTACAGAACAACATACAAGTGTTCGACAAACCAAACACCGTTTCGACTAGTCTATGGACAAGAAGCAGTTGTTCCACTACATTTTCGACAACAAACACCTGTTATAGCATAAATTTTACATGTCAACATCGAGGAAGGAAGGAAGGACCGACTGATGCAATTAAGCAAGATTGAAGAACATCGACTGATCGCTTTACAACACCAAGAAATTAAAAAACAACAGCAGAAGGCATGGCACAATCGTAATATCAAAAACAAAAACTTGTCAGTAGGGGACCTTGCCCTACTATACAACAGTCGAGTAAAAGGAAAACCCAAAAAGCTACATACAGAATGGATGGGACCCTACGTTGTCGAAGAGATTCATGCCAATGGATCAGTCTGACTAAGGATGTTACAAGGCATAGTATTTCGGAAACTTGTTAATGGTGCCCGACTAAAGCGGTACAAAAATTAAAACAAGTTAAAAAAAAAGGGCATATAACGACCATAACGGTTAGACAAAAACTATAAAAATATGAAAAAAATCTAAAATAAACAAAACAGAACCAACACCCATAAACCCGAATGATAAGAAATCAACGCTTTGATAGCTGACATCACACCCATCGACATACCACCATCGACTGCTCACATGACCGACATCCGGACCAACGACCCAGAAGGTCACATCATGCCTTCATGACTACGAGCGACAAAATGAAATCACCATTAACGCAAAATCAAGTGACCACGCTGGACCATCACTTCCGCCATTAATACACCCATCGACAGAAACGTCAAATGCCACAACTATAAATACCCAACCAGAAAAGGATTATTTACAGTATTTTGAATAGAGAGAGCAATTTAGCAAATAGAAATTGAGAACCGAGAATCCCTAAGTAAAGTCGAACAGAAAACCGACAAAATGGCACCAAAACAAACCAGAGCCGCAACAAAGAATAAGAAACTACAAACTGCTGAAACCCCATTACTGAGGAGGTTAAGAAACATAACGAATGCCAAGGTTCAAGAGACCTCATGGGCGAAAACATGGGTCAAGATCAAGGAATGGGCCTATGTCGACAAGAAACCAACTCAAGATGCAAAGAAGGTAAACTGCAATTCTATCATGAACTGCATGAACACACCGTTCATGGCAAGTTTTGGAGGCACAAAAGAAACGACAGTCAAATTCATCATAAGCCGATACCACAATGGCAGATTCTACTTTGACAGGCCAGTCGAGATCTCTGGCGAAGTGATATATAAACTGATTGGTCTATCCAACCAAGGTGACCCTGTACCAGTCGGCATAAAATAAGGGCTGGTAGAGTGATTGATTGGAACACCATCGGGAAAGAACTCAAAAGGGCTAATGATTAGCCAGATACAAGCCTGAATGCCACAAATTGTGGCTAAAATCATAGCAACAAGGCTTACAACCATCGGTTAGGGAAGCGACCTAAAACTGGACATGCTAGAGGCATTGGATACAATTGCCGACATGGAAAAAGTCTACATATGGGCTGAGTATGTCGCCGACATGCTCAAAGGCATCTATGAGAAATTCCAGGAGTCGGGAGGGATTATAAGGTTCCCATCCCTTATAATATGGATAGTAATGTACTACTTGTGCCCAGTAGGGGATAAGCAGTTCCAAGAACCCACAAAATTCCATATGTGGAGGTTCAAACCATTTGCACACACTGGAACACTGAAGGAATTGGAAAACAATAAAGTACTGTTGGAAAACCGGTTCCAACAGCTCAAACTTCAGATGACCAGATGGAGGGTGCCCCAGAACATCTGACGAAGTCTGCCCAAAATCGTGCACATACAGCTGGAACTTGACCATACAACGGTTTGGTATATGCAGGGTGCTAAGGAAAAAGCAAAGTCTCTGGACTACTATCCAACAGTTGACGAGATCTTCTGTGAGCTAGCTTGATAGTCTGGCACAAAACTGTCGATACCAGCAAAAGGCAAGGAAGAAACCTTAGCGATAGAAGAACCACTCACCGACCAAGAAAAAGAAGAAGATTATGAACTCTGACTACATATCAGCACCTTCGTGTTAGAGGAAACCCTAGCAGAGGATACCAACTGGCTGCAAATCACAATCATACCACCAACAGCCCAAAGGGAAGGGACACAGACAGAACAATAGGTAGCCATTCCAACTGAGAAAAGTGTCAGCCCAGTGCAACAATAGGAGGAAGGGGACGAACTGGGAGATATTGAGTCTGACAACCCTAAGTACGAAATAACCAAAGAAAAAATAAAAAAATAGCAAAGGAGATAACAACAGTAAGGAAGAAAGCCACTGAGACAAAAGGAAAGGGGAAGCACAACCTAATCCTCTCAGACTCAGAGGATGAAGAGGAACTGTTAGCTACCACGGTTGACATAATCGAAGACGCCGTAGCAAACAAAGTTTCGGTCGAAGCACAGTTCAAGAAATTTGTCGAAGAAGGAGCACGATAAGGTTAGCCAAAGAAGGCAAAAAGTACACACACCTCGACGGCCGAAAATGTTGTCGACCTAGTATCAACACCTCCACCCCCGTCTCTGACTCAAATCACATAGGAAGAAATTCCAAAGCTTCCTTCCATAATCCTAGTTGATATATGCAAGAATGCTATGCTGGAAACCCTGAAGGAGAGGTTCGACTGAGACAGATACTTCGAGGCATATATTGAAAAATTTCCTGAGTTGCTTACCTCTATATAGAAGATCACCACCAAGTGCCCTCTGTTTGAAGCTGGTGGATTAAAACAGCTTGTTTCTTTACAACCTGGCCAAATAACCTAGAAGCCGAGGTCCGTGGGAGTTTTGCAATCAACATTTGTGAGGAACCCTGACAAGATAGCGCAAGTTGTCACAAGTCGAACCTCATCCTTCACCCCAACCGACATCGCACCCCCTCCACCAGCCAATGAACCAGCCAGAAATGAGGAAGAAGAGAACATGGAAGAAATAAATTGAGAAATCGATGACTTGTTCTCCAACATCCTAGAGGGTTCACCCCCACAAATTGAGAACCCAACATCTGATCACATCCCCACCACACCAATCACACCTGACCATTCACCATCACCACCACCCCCCAACCCAGAACCTGCAACTGAACCATTTGCACCTGAACCACCTTTGCCGAAACCATCATTACCAACAACATCTGTATCTGAACCCTCTGCACAAAATCCACCAGATACACACCTAGCTACAGAACTCATCTCGCAGACCCAACTAGAAGTCCCCCTAACCACTACAGGCTAGCAACCAGACAATCCACTGCCTGAAAATCAACCACTGAAAAATATGACTCTTACAGGTGCACAAGTACAGTAGCAAGCAGAGAAAAAGCACAAGAGGAAGAGAGACAGAAAGAAGAGGGACCATCAATCACAAGCGGCAATGGTCCACATTAGCCAACTTGGGTCGACCACTACAGTCAACGTAACAAAGCTGAAGGATGAAGAGTTGGGACAACTCTTGGAAACTATGTATATCAAAGTCCAAGAAGCTATACTAGATGTAAGGAGCTCGACGACATTGAAAGAGAACAAGTCGAGTTCCTAATAAAATGCAGAAACCTAGCACAATTTGTGATACCAGGATCAATGAAGGTCGACACCGAAAAGCCACTAGAAAAAGCCTATAAATTGTTTGAAAGTGTGGTGTCGGCACTACAGACACATGCAAAACACAAGAGAAGAGAAAAAATAAGAAACAACTCAACTATTGATGCTGCAACACACATCCTTCTCCGAAGCTTACAAAGTGCTTCAAGATCACATAGAGGAGTCTGTCATAACAAAAGGGGTACTACGAGACTGGCCTGCTTATTATGGGCAAGTATTCCAGTAGATTCGACAAACTAGAAGAGAAATTCAAGCACTAGAGAAAAGAAAAATCACAGAAGAAGCAATGAGAAGCACTGTCGAAGATCAAATCATGCTCAAAACAACCAAACTACCGAAGCTCGAGCGACAAGCACACCAGTGGGTGCAGCAGACCATCCCGAGCTTGGACAAATTCAACACCATCTGTCCGTAGATGAAAATACTTATGGAGACGGCATAAGAGAAGGACCAGTTTATGGGTCTCGACATGGAAAGGATAACAGACATTTCCATTCAAGAAAAGATGTCGACACTATCAAGCCTTACAATATTAACCATCGACATCTAGAAAGTACTGCAAAATTGGATAGAATTCCAACATCAGTTGGCCGTGACAGTAGAAGCAATTGTGGAAGTCTGTTTACAGAAACGACCAACTATTCGACTTCACAGCCCATGAAAGATAAACAAATAAATAACTACTTTAGACAGACAAAGAAATTTTGAGTACCTCCCCTGTTTCTTCGGGATGAAGAACAATTTTGTTCGTGGGGGAGATGTTGGAGGAGCTAGTCGGTAAGCCGACTAAGTCGATCAGCCGACTAATTAGAGATTAGGTCGGCCACATAAGGTCGTGTCAGTTTACCGAACTGACAGGTAGCTATTTGTAACTGTTTTTAAATCATATATATTAGGACGTTGAGCTAGATGAGAACTCGGTTCAGTTCTATGTTTTGTATGGACCCTTTGCTATAATATAATCTGTTATTTCACATATGTGTTCTTGTCTTTTGGCTCTGATATGTAAGTATTCTTTTAATGTGTATTATTGGTAACCCTCTGTGATCCATGATATTATAACAATACTTCCATTGTCCAAGGGATATTCCATCAGCACTCTGCCACACCTCCATGCCTAGAAAGTAGTGCATCATACCCAAGTCCTTCATCTCGATCTCGGCAGCAAGCTTCCTATTCGTGTTAGCAATCAACCCATCCTCACCGGTAATAAATAGGTCATCTACATACAGTAGAAGTATCACTAGGTTCCCTTCCTTAACCTTGTATCAAAGGTTGGAATCCACTTTACTCTTGGTAAAGCCCAAACTAGTCAGGAAGACGTCAATCCTGCCGTACCATGTCGAACCTGAGAATCTTTTGCAGTCACTCCCTCTGAAGCAGAGTATCATTCTCCCTATGCCTTTCATACTCTATGTATTGAAACATTCTGTAATGGAGTGACAAGTAACTTCCTCTGCTACTAATATTATATTTATCCATCTAGGGTCACTGGATACCAAGATCCTCTATCTTGAACTTTGTTGAAAAGTTCTTCTTGCACCCATCTATGATCTTGTCATTCTCTATAGGCTTTCATCTTCAATCTTCTAGAAAAGGTTAAGATCTATTAGAGTTTGAATAAAATTTAGATCTTCAAGCAGATAGTTCTAATAATGTTTGCAGTAAATGGAGAATGAAGATACAAACTGAAAAAAACAAACCACACAGGAAACAAACAAGTATTGCTTAGGAATTTACAGTATCATTCACTATAAGAATATCCTATTTTATAATAGTTTACATAGGAAAAGAATTCGAATCAATTAGGTATGGATTCGAATCTATCCACTGGATGTGACTGTATCTAACTAGCCATCTAACTCATGGTGTCTCAATCATAATCGGATTCCAACAAATCAACTCCCAGATGTCCAACGAACTCAATCAATCAGTGACAACTAGTTAACTCAGTGCAATTGAGTGTGGTAGGTGGGAAAAGTCACCTACTCCACATGCATCCATGCAAAGCTTGCACTAGCTAACTGATTGTGAACTAATTGTGAACTAATTGAAAGTATCTAGGATCTAACTAAGACTGACTAGTACTAATTCCAACTAACTAAAGTAGGTTGGTGTCGGGACTCCCAGTGGCTCCTAAAATGTAGGGATTGGTCTAGGAGGCTCCCAAACTGATGCATGCACATGCAGTAAGTGGCAGTTAACCTCCAGTAGTGTTCCCCACACTCTAGTGACTAGTACATGTGGCCCCATTAGTTCAAGTGGACCCAATTGTACTAGTGGACCCAATTGTACTAGTGGACCCAAATAATTAATTAAGGTTCCTAAGTTAGGCTAAATTAATCTAATAGACATTTGACCAAGAGAGGATTAATAATCCTAACAAGATATTCATCACTCTAGGTGATATTCAAGATCCTTATGTAACTATATGTTCTATCCCATCGGTTCCTTCTGAGCTCATACAAGCCCTTCTTTAATTTTCACACATGAGTCTTCCTATCATGTGTCTGAAATCCCAATGGCTGTTCTACGTATACTTCCTCCTTGATAACATCATTCAAGAATTTCATCTTTATGTCAACTGATGTATCTCCCATCTCATACATGTATGTATGGATATAATGGATGTCTACCACGTCACTAGTGCAAATGTCTCTTTGTAGTTTGTGCCTTCTTTATGTGAGAAATCTTATGATAGGAATCTTGCCTTGTATCCCACGATGTTGCCATCTACTGCATGATGGGTCTTGTAGATCCATATGGAAGAGACTATGGACTTCCCTTCAGGTCTTGACACCTCATCCTAGACATCATTCTTCTTGAACTGGTACTCTTTGATCATAGTCTCCTTCCCTTTCTTCTTGGCTACTTATTCATAGCTGGAAGGTTCTGCATCAATGATGTCTCTCAATAGTGTCACATAACTAGAGTGTGTCCGAGGCCTCTTTCTTTCTTTGGAAGCCTTGTCATACTATTCTTCATCTTGTATTATTTATTGTGCCAAAGGTGGTCTTCATCTATCGAGGTGGATCTACGGTTCTCTTTATATTCTTCTGAAGCTCCTTATTTTGTCATTGTTTATTTGACCTAGGAAGCTTCAGGTTCCTCTTTTGAACTGTCGTTACTTGTTCTTTGGAATAATCTACAAGTCAAGTTCAGTTGCATGATTAGAAACATATCGTAATTTCCAAAACATATTAATAGTGACAAATATATGTCACATAGCCATGCAACTATTTAATCCAATGCTACAACATTCATCCATATCATGTATACATAGAGCAACTTCTAGATGCATTCTACCCAATGTTTTAAGAGTGTGGACTAATCCTAATATATTAGCAAAGAGGATTCAGTCTAGATAAGTAGTAATGTAAAATACTCAAACATCAACTAAATATAAACAAATGTATAACTAAACAATATCATGAAATGACAATTGAATAATTATCTTTATTTGTTTCATGGGTAGAATCCTTCTTGATCCTTCAGCTTCATCACCTTCTTCATTCATAACAACGTCATTTTTTATCCAAATGCTAATATGGATAAGAGGTTCTTCAAGAATTGAGTCCTGCATATTCATCATCGCTTGAGGGATCTTCTTTGAATCATGAGAGATTGATCTTCAGTTGCTCCCATCTTCTCTTCTCTTATTATGAGTCGATATTCTTCTTGTGTGCACTCTTCCAGGAGTTTGTTGAAGGTAATCACTTCATTCTTGCACACATTCCTTGAATAAATGAATCCCATGATCTTGGGAGGCCATTCAAGGTGGTTATAACAATCTCTTGTTCTTCTTCGATTGCTTTGTCATAGAATCGAACACTTCATTTTGGTGTCTTCAAGGATGACACATGAGGGATGATATGATATTTAATAGAATCTGCAATGATTCTCTTGGATCTAGCCTTAGCCTCATCTCCCTCTGGCTCTTAGAATTTCCTTACTGAAATACTGATCCAAGTCAATTTCTTCAAGGATCACAGAGGTCCTATACTTCCATACTCGAAAGTTGTTAGCTTCACCAAGATTTTCGTCAAGCTAGGTGTTATTAGTCATTTTGAAATGAGATATTCAAATGTAAATCGTAAAAATTTAAATCTTACTGATTTGAGGTGTCCGTCCTGGTTCCGGAGCTAGCTAATCTAGGGTTTGTTAGAGAAAAACTAATTTTTAAAAATTGGAATTTCAAACTTCTAATTGGATAGAAATATGGTCCTATTCAAGGACAGCTATCCAATGTACTCCTTTTTTGAAAATAGTGGAGGGAAGCTACCGGAACAGGAAGCCCTAGTTTTCCAATTTCTTATGCAGAAATGACTGATATTGATTTTGATATATCTCTGAAGGTATGGATCCTTACATTCTGAAACCTATCACTGAGATATCCTGATATGTCCTATTTCCAACCCCACAAGTTAGAGTAGAAGTGGATTCTCCAAGTATGACTTATGTTGAGTTTCCCAAGGTGACTGTTCAACATAGAGAACTTATATGGACTGTCACGTGTCACTATTTCACATTCTGGGTCTGAAACATGTACCAAAGAAAATACAGTCTGTTCCCTACCTGTAACATCTTGAGAAATTTCGTTTGGACCTTCCTATCTCGAGATATAGCAAATATGCCTAGGTCACCTATTTATGACTATATTTTGGAGGAGGTTGGAACCCTGATTTGGAGGAACCATATCTCCTGAAGTATAATGAATCTGAGTCGAAAAATTTTACAATATGTACACAAATAATTTATACTTGACTTGTAAAGGTTTCAGTTTCTGATCCTTCTCCAATAATGATTTATAGCGAAAGTTCTAGGATTACTAAATTCAGTCTTCTAAGGTGTTCAAGCATGAAACCATAATTTCCATTAGCTGCCATTGCAATTGTATTTATATTGTATAGTAAAAATTTTCTAATTCAGAAACTGATGCCACCAATATATTCTCCCTAGTGAGGAAATTTATCCTAGCCCTCCTTGCTTGATGATCTGTGGAGAGAACACCTTCAACTATGAAGCCCTAGTTGCTGCAGTTGCATAGTGCCTTCTTTTAGAGAGGCTTTGATACCATGTTATATTTTATTAAGATATGATTAGATTATATAGGATCTTTATTTGAAAGAATAACAAGCACACCAAAATTCATAAGATACAAAAGATACACAAGACACAAATATTTTCATAGGGGAAACCATAAAGGAGAAAACCCCGCAAACTTCTTCAGAATAGTAAGATGATCAAAAGAAGTAATAAGAAATGTTCAACAGTTATCTTTCTCTCCTCCTCTGACTATCTTTCTCTCTCATGCACCTTAGAGAGTGTGTGACGTGTGTATAAATGAGGCAGAGTGCCTCCCTATTTATACTCTTTCAAGCCACTAAACAAATATAAGAATCGAGCCTACATGTCATCTCACATGGGGCCCAATTCTCATAGAGAGACCACAATTAGATATTACATGATGTTACACTGGGGAATATTGCCCTGACTTACATCAGAGGTTGTACCTCAAGATCTAGACACAATTTAGACATCCTGTAAAGGGGTAACACACATCCCGAATGGGGGTACAACAACATACAATGATAATATACATCATAATATCTTCCAAAGTTACAAATACATCAACAAGTGAAATATTTGCAACTCCTCATGAAGTTGCTCCATCTTCATCTGAGACTCTTGGATTGCACATTGAGTGTTCTTTAAAAAATCTTGGGTGGTCTATAATTCTTGTGTGATCTTGTAATTATTCTCTTCATCCTTCAAGGATTATTCATGAAACAACTCAACAATCTCAAGTAAACTGTCTCTATTAGAAAGCAATTAGAAAAAATTACCTTTAGTGCTTGTCATGGATTTCTGAAAAATTTCCCTTCCTTCGATGGAATATTTCTCCTCTAAATTCCAACATAGATATGTCATCAATGAATGGGTTCCATGGAGTGTGTGTAGGGACTCTTTGATATTTATCTCACTCATATTCAGTGACCCTGAGAGGAAATGAGGTGCTGGCAGATGAACCTCTTCTTCTTCACTGCAAATATCTTGCGGTAACTTCTGTTTCTCTTCATGAATCTTGGTTCCTGCTTTCCCACTTGTAGGACAAGATGGCCCATAGCTCTCCTCAATGATGATAGTGGTATGTAAATTCTTACCAATTTCAAGCCTCACTTATAATGTGGCTTCAACTACATCTTGCTGGAAGAGTGTACAAAAATCAGAATTGTGTTGCTCCCTTTGGATTAGATTGTTTTCCTGCAGACTTCCTAGTTCACACCCGACTGGTGGGGGCTTGTCTTCCACTTCATGAGGAAGTTCAAATGATGATTTCATATCTGATATTTGTTATTATTTTGGATCTGATGCAAAAGGTACCTTATCATCATGAACAACATCACCCTCCTTTGCATTGATTCAGTGTTCAGCAACAAAGAAACTAGGAGAGAATTCTTTTCCCTCACCATTGCCCTTCATTCTGCAGTCCTCATAGGTAAGTGCAATATTTTCAATATCCCATGAATCAGATGGCTGCAAGTAACAATGGATGCTGAAAAAATAAGATCCCTTATAATCCATTTCCTTCATGTTACCCTCATCTTGAAGTGATAGTAAGGTGTCCTGCTCTTCCACCAAAATTTCTACTTCACACCTAAGCGGTGTGGCCTTGTTTTCTTCTTCTTTAGGTGGCTCCGAAGGTGACTGTAATTCTGATTTGAAATATCATTTTAGGTCTGATCCAAAAGGTGTATATCCACCCATACATGATCCCACATATATTTCAGTGACCTGCAGATCACCCACAAAGAAACTGGAAGTGCATTCATTCTCCACACTACCAACAACCCGATTTTTGACTGTTGGGTCTTCATCTACACATAGATTCTATTCCTCTTCTTTCAAGGAACTTGAGGCTTCTTTGTCTTGAGCGGTCCTCAACTCACAGCTCTTGGACACTCTTTTATAATAAAAACTAAACATTCTCCTAATTCTTTGGAAAAAAATGGCTTTGATGAATCTTCCTTTCTGACTCCTCTTTTGGTTCCAGGTGGCAACTTTCCAGTCTCCACTTTCTTGCACACTTCATCAACCATGTGTGAAATATTTCTCATGTTTTCCCCATCATAGGGATATCTGAATAGATTTTGTATTTCTAGAGTTCAAAAATATCTGAATGGAAGAGCCCTTCTCCATTCTTCACTCAAGGATTGATAAACATAAAACTTCTCCTCCCATGTAGCAATGGTTTCAACGTGTGCTTAATGGTCTTCATTTGGGCTCTCTACAAATTTGGGCATAGTAGGTTGGGGCTGAAACTTTTGTTCAACTATATATTCTAGAGGCCTATTATTAGTCTTAGTCTTGGAGAAAGTATATCCACCCATGACCTTCCTTTGTTCACATTGGGAACCAATGTTGCTCCCTTCTCCATCTTTAACTCCTAGCTGTTTAGCTAAAAATTCTCTGGTCTCTTGACCAAAATGTATGATGTTAATTGAAATGTATTGTAGAGATTTAAACATGTTCTTCACAAATTTCCTGAACTCATCTTTATCAGCCTTTTCTTCATGGAATCTCACATCCACAGATTCAACTTCCTCCTCCTGAGGGATCTTTCTTTCGGTATCATAATTATAATTTGGACCCATTGATGAATATCAAGAGAAGGTATGGAGGACCATGGTCCAATACCAATGAAAATTATGAATTCTGATATGTAGAACTGACACTAACTAACGCTTCAAATTAAATTAAAATTTATGATATTGAATTATAGCCACTCAGTGCATCTTCATACTAGGCAAATCAAGGTGTTTTGCTGTGGAAATTTGCAGACATGGGAGTAGGAAGTGGGAAGAAAAAAAGATTAAGTTTGGAAAATTGAATTCATTTCCCATAACACATTTATATTGGGTATCATTCAGGTTTCATAGTCCGCGATCCAGAAACCTACTCCCACGCTTTTGGGTCACCCAACCGTGAAACTAGGGAAATTCCTTCCGTTCTTCCAATATGGGGCTTGGGGAAAAGTGAATAGGTGTTATCAGGCCTTAATACAACATAAAATATTATTTTGTATATTTTCTAATAGATCTGGATTTATCTAGAGGGTTTAGGGAAGAATTGTAAATTTCAGGAAATTTGGGCCTAGTGAGACCCCACGCAATGGAGGATCCCAAATCACTATATGGACCCAAATAAAATATAATATGGATTTATGTATGGGAATTTGGGTCTGTCAGTGATACACAGGAACTTACATAACTATATTTGAGTGGACAGAACTCATTTTATAGCAGAAATGGTAAAACTAGTCATTTAAAACTAGCATTCTAGCTAGGGTGCAAAATAATGCAGAGAATTCATAAGATATTCAATTCAGTGATGTATATTAAGTATGGAAGAGACTAATACCAGTTCAAGGAACATATAAAACCATTCAAATCATTCCCACAACCTTTTCTCACTCCTTATTGCACTAGATTTATCAATTCCCCCCATTACAATGACAAATCAAGCTTTTTATGTGAAACTGAGAAGGTAAAATTCAGGGACAGAATTATTTCGACATGATAAATATAAATGACATATTTATCAGATGTTATACATCATATATAATTGGATATAATGAACATTACATAAGGAGACTCCAAAATGGTGGGAAAAAGGCCCAAAATATGAATAGAGAAGGGCTAAGAGCGTAAGTGAAGCATGGGATTTAGTGGAGCTCGACCTGAACGTGATGGAGGATGAAAAATATGTCTGATAGGATTTAAATGGATGAAACTAAAGTGCTCCATACCTGAAAATAGAATATAATAGGAATGAAGGAGTGGGGAAGGGAAGGTTTGGGGCTCATCTCCCAAGTGTCTGAGGCACATCACTCAACAAGGCATGCTCACATAAGCATAGATCAATAAACACATCAAAAAAACTATGTGAATGAGCTTGAATTGTTATTTAATATAACTCTGGGTGACCTGTTAAGAAAGTAGAGGTAATAGGTGACGTGTGAGAGCAGGTCAACACCTAAACCCCTAACCCTAGCCAAGTAATGGGCCCTCCTTGAGAAAATTGGAATGTAGGGGTCATGTGGAGATGTTTACATCCCACACCTATATTTCAGCCACATCATGTGGGAATACAAATTGGGTTAAAGGATTTTTTCTATTGATGCCACTGGAGGAGCATGATACTCCCACTCTTCTGGTGGAGGGATTGATGGTAAATCCACGTGGTTTGACAAGTGAATCAATTGTAGTTTCTCGATTTAGCATGCAAGTCTATTTTTCCATTGATTGGGTGGATAGACAAATGATGGAGATGTGTACTCTGGAGGGTAAATATTTTTCTTTCATCAATGGAGTTACATCAGACACATCAGAAAAATTGTATGATCAGTTTGGGCATACTTGTTGGTTGGATGATGCTTATACTCATTGGGTTGGACATGGGACTCACACCTATGTGATGGAGGCCACAAAACTATGACCTTCAGGGATAGTGTGCATTAGGAACATAAAGAGTTCTATGTTGGGTGGGGAAGTCTCATAGATTTCCAATTTTGGAGTGAGAGTTTTCAACTTTTAGTATGGTGGTATGAATTCCAAATCATTATTTTAATCCTCTATGATGATGGAATTTTGTTATTGTTCCTGATGATTGGAAGGAGGTAGATGATACCATGGGACCCTGGAATTCTTGGGAAAGACATTTTTCCAAAGGGAGCAGTAGTATTTGGATCCTGGAAGAGGAGTCAATGGGATCCAGGCATTCTACTCAGTTACCTCTACTGGGTGGACAATTTTGTTGTCATAGGTGGTCATTTGGGAAATGACTAGGATAATAGTAGTGCAGCAGAAACATGATGGAGCAATTTGCAGCACTTTGGAGTGCTTCTGCTTGAGGACAAGCAGATTTGGGAGGGGAGGACTCTCATGTCCCCACATTTTGACCACCAAATGTGTAGACCTTTCTACACACCTAGGGGGGAAAAGTGACATTAATTAATTATCCTAGGGAAATTTTGCTAAATAATTATTATTAAGGCATTTACTTGATTTTAATTATTGCCATTATTAATTATTGAGCAATTTAATATGTGGAATTGAGCTTGCCATGTCACGAGGGCGCAATTGGCGATCCAACTTGTGAAGGAGGAGATTTAGAAAGTGGCAAGAGACTGGCAAAAGAAAGTAGATAGAGGAGTAAGGAAAGTGCCTAAAGCTATGACAAAATAAGTTAGATCTAAAAAGGAAACATCAAACCAAAGTAGGGCCTAGTTTCCATTTAGGAGTGCAGTGACAAAAGAAGAAGGTAGAATAATATGTCATAATGGACAAAAGGATACATCAAACCAAAGGAGGGAGCAGTTTCCCTTTTTGAGTTCATTCAGAAAAATAGGGAAGCCAAGAAAAGATGTCATGGGTAAAATAACAAATCTGGGCCTAAGGAGGGATCAATTTCCAAATTAGATGAATGACATGGATAAGGAAACAACTCACAAGGTCCCTACTTGCCAATTACTCAAGGAGGGTGCATATGTGTCTAGGGTTAGGGTTTCTATGTGGATGAATTGCTCTCACAGGTCACCTACCTACTAAACAAGTCACCCAAAGATTATAAAAATACACGGGGAACTCTATTACTGAGTTTGGCTAATGATTTTTTTGTGTCTATGTGAAGCATAGCTTCTACTGAGTGATGTACTTCAAACCTTTGGGAGATGTGCCCCAATTCCTTCCCTCCCCTCTCTTCTTCCTCCCTTTGTTTCTCTTTGCAGTTGTTGGACCACTCATGAACAGTACCATACTCAGTTCAGACATCTATGACAGTCATTCTATTCAGTGAAATTGAGTTCTAGTGAGGTGAAAGCTTCACCTATGCTCCCATCCACCTTGATGTCAAATTTGGGCCTCTTGCGCACAGTTTTGAGTCCCATTTTGGGAGTGGTCAGTTATGCAACCTCATTTTGATGTGAATCAATACATAGAATCTATTTAATATCTTTGTAATATTTTTATCGTACTGCTCAATAAGCTAACATGTCCATTTTCCCTTCAATGAGCTTAAATGTGTCTTAAATGAGGGGTTTTGATGAGTTTGATGCTATGATAAACAAGTAATGGCCATGAGTATGAGTTTAAATTATGTAATGTGTCAATTAAATATGTATTAAACTATGTAAAATTCAATTCTCATGTCTGATATATTTCTGAGTCAAATTTCATACATTGTGGTACACCCATGCTAGATGACTAGTTAAAAATGGCTAGTTTTACGGTTTTATCAATTTCGGGAGTTCTGTTTACCTGAATGTGATACCGTAAGATGATACATGTTTTTTATTGACCCACCTGTGAATCCATGAAACCTTTAAAACTTCAATTTAGTTGAGTTCGTACACTGTTTGGGCATCCTCCTCTACGCAGGACCTCTCTAGGCCAAAATTGCCAAAATTGCCAAAATTGCCCAACTTCTCCCAAACAGCCCCAAGTATTTCTTGAAATGTTCTGATATTTATGAAACACCATTGGATTAATTTTAAATGTCTGATAGCATCTCTTTTTATTTCCCCAAGTCTCTTGTTGAAAAGATTTGAAGGAATCTTCCTAGTTTCATGGTTGGGTGACCCAGAAGCGTGGGAGTAAGTTTCAGCATAGATGACTCTAAAACCTAAATGGTCCCTGATATAAATGTATTAGGGAATATGATATCACTTTCCTGAAATTTTCCTTCTTTGTTTCCATCTGCCCGCTTCCCTATTCATCAATTTACCAACAAAATACCCTTATCTGCCTAGTCAAAAAATTGTTTGGTTGAATACACAGTTTTTATTTCAAATATTTATTAAATTGTCAGTAGATTTAGTGTTATGATTTGTATATCATATCTCATAACATCACAGACTTCAAGGATATGAAGGAATCTTCCTAGTTTCACGGTTGGGTGACCCAGAAGCGTGGGAGTAATTTTCAGCATAAATGACTTTGAAACGTAAATTGTCCCTAATCTAAATGTGTTAGGGAATATGATATCACTGTCCTAAAATTTTCCTTGGTTTTTTTCGTCTGTCCGCTTCCCTATTCATCAATTTACCAACAAAATACCCTTATATTCTTAGTCAAAAAATTGTTTGGTTGAATACACAATTTTTATTTCAAATATTTATTAAATTATCAGCAGATTTAGTGTTCTAATTTGTATATCAGATCTCGTAACATTCCATACTTCAAGCTCTTTGAGATCAGATAGGTGTTAGTTCATTTTTATGGACTAGTTCATGAAGTAGTTAGCAAATCCTTTGCGATATGATTGTGTTTAAGTGTGCAAGTAAAGAGTTCAAAGGGCCCCCTTTCCAAGCCTAGGCATTCATACTCTTTTCATTCTTATGTACTTATGGTATGAGTTTCATTTTTATTTTGCTGTAGCTTGTTATTAAATTCATGTTCATCAGAGTAATGCTTGATTCAAGCTTTGATTCCAGTGTTTACCAATTTAATGATTTTAAGGATGCATATCTAGTTGTTGTAGCATTAACATATATTGTGAGTTAATTTCTTGTAAAAGAATTCAATTTATAATTTTGTCTTCAACATTAAGATGTTATAGTTCTTTATGCTTCTTGATATCTCATATTTGGAATAGTTGATGAATAAAATACTGATGGATGTTAATAAATCTAATGATGATATCTCCTGTAAGGGATTTTAGTACTTCTTAAACCTACAGTGTTCAAGTCATTTTAGATTTATTTCTTTTACACTAATTTTACATCTAAATCCATATACTTTGGATGTGCTTCTAAGTTCTACGAACCTTCGGATTGATAATAAAATTCATGTTCTAATTTACAATAGTAGATTGGACCAACATTTTTGGCGTCATTGCGGAGGAAGCACGTTTAGATATAGATAGTTTAGAAGTTTAAAACAACCCCCCAACCACTAAAAACAAAACCCCGACTACTAATCCATTTGCAAGACAATACCTATCAAAATTCAAAAAGATGATGCTAAAGAATTTATTTAGTGAAGGAGGGTATTCCACCACAAGGATCTTCTTAAATCCTTGTCCACAATTTAGAATTGTTGCTAGGGATGAATTTTCATTTCAAAAGATAGAAGAGGAGAAATTTATCTATGAAGAGGATCCACAAGAGGATAAACTAGATGGTTTTTCTAGTTATCCTTGTAAGGAGGACAAACAGTCATTGGTCACATTGAACGAAGATAAAAAATTAGAGCCAGAGATTGAAGATTTTATTTCCTGTCTATCACAAGATCCCTTGTACATTCATGAATGTAATGAACAAATATTAGAAGAACTATATGGTATGGAAACAAAGTAGAACCAAGGATAAAAAGATCACATTGAAAGATGGTTCCAAATATTCACTAGGCCACAATACCACTCCATTTTTAGACATTTCTTGGCATCAAATTTCTATGAGCAATTGATCTCTCACGTCCAAGCATTCATTATTGTATATTATTCAAACTTGGATATGAGATTACTTATGATCGTGTTACACAAATGGATGCATTGGAAATTCTCTTAAACTTGTGGGAATAATTTCTTTTTCCAAATAGAATAGGATAGTATAGATGAATAAATGAATTAAAAAAAATTACATAATAAAGTTAGTTCAATATTGCATGAATAAAACTCATTTTGAGAGGATTTAATGACAAAATGCATCCAGGACGGTCTTATTTTGGAGGACCATATGGGATCATTATTAAAAAATATTTCCACACAAAGTATCCCTTTAAATCTAGTTTCCAACCCATTTTGAATTTTTCAATTTGGATCTCAAACGAAAAAAATCTGGCCAAAATAATTACCAGGTCTCAAGCATAAAATTGAGGAACATAGTTAGTAAATTTATAATTTGAGGGATTTAATGGGAAATTTTTTTACAAGTTATTTATAGTGGATATATACCTTATAATTTAGTTTTCAATCCAATTTTAATCACCTCAATCCGGCATCATATGAAAATGTTATGCTCAAATTACTAATTGTTTGTCATAAAATCTGCATTGTGACAATTCTACATATTGATTGTCTATTCGCATATTTCAAACATAAAATCATATTATTTTAAAAGCATGTTTATATGATATATATACCTTAAATTATAGTTTAATACATAATTTGAATCATCCCATTTAGAGTTCAGATAAAAACGTTATGCCACATTTAGTAACAGTATGTCTTAAAACTAACATGGTGAAACTCTGCCTCCTAGGTCTGTTCATCAGCGGATTTGAGATATAAAATCCATATCTATTAAAAACATGTTCATAATTAAGGTATATACATTTTTATAAATTAATCTCCAACTGGAATCATGTCAATCTAGTCTTTAATGAAAAAATTATGCTCAAATTATTGACTCTTGGTCTAGAAAGAAATTCACAAACAACGACATCAAGCAGGTTATTCTTCAATAGGATTGGAACGTCATTTAAACTAAAATTTAATTTTTTTTATACTTGATATATCCCTATGAATCCACTTTAGTGTTTCTTTGGAATCGCTTCAATCTGATATAAAATTAATATTTTGTGAACAAGATACTATCGAGAGGTCCAGGCTGGACACCTCTTCTGCACAGGTGAAAAAATGTATTTTTCTTCATCTATATTCTTTGGATTTGTTTTTTTTAAGCATTGTCTCATTTATATTATGTAAGGATAAATACTAATCACCTTTCGTCCCCCATTATTTCACATTTTATTGCAGACAAATGCTTAGTTTTTGTAGGTCCTAGGCCTTCCAGAAGGTGAAATCTATGAATGAGTGAATTTCAAAGTAAGTTTTGGAAATTCATACATGCGAGTATTAAATATCCAAGTTAATAAAAGTAGAATATAATATGAGGTTGAGTACATCAAACAATATCAAAATCCTTGGATCTTTTTACAAAAACCTTCTGGTGGATGACTGACAAATAGATGAATTGAGATCAAGGAAAAAGATATGAAATCAATCGTCAAAAGAAGAAGTCAAGTTATGATTCATGTCAAAGTCAGATAAAATAAGGATCTCAAAACCTCTACTATTCATAATGTATTTCATCAACCCTTCTCTATGCCATTTTCATTCTTTCAACCTCCACAATCATACATGATGAAGTTTGAACTTCTATTCATCCATTGCACTTTCCATCCACTTTCTTTCACAAGATCACCATACTCCCTTACTCCACCTACTCTAACCTCCATCTCATATTTACTTTAAAAAAATAAAAAATAAAATAAAATGGTTTAGTTGTGAAAACCCAGGAAGCAGGCACAATGTAAACCAAAATTCTCAGTAGAAAACCAAGTAAAATTGGCTAATTAGATTTCTAAAAAAATCTCTCATGGTGACTTTCTAGCTTCTATCAAATTTGCTTCATGAGTTTCTTTAATAAATTTTTGTACATATCAGTCTCTATGTAGCAAATAAAATATTTTTATGTGCAAAATACTTGAGGACAAGTCAATCAATAAAGTTGAGAGGGAAGGAGTAAAATTTAAGAGTTTTTTTTACCTTTCCGAAATCCTTTGATAGATGTTAGTATTCATTCAAAAAGCATACCAAGTTTATCGAAATTTCCTCCATAGGGACCTGAAAAACACATCAAACAATGGGACCTTTCCATTCAAGAGAAGATGTCGACACTATCAAGCCTTACAACATTAACCATCGACATCCATAAAGTATTGCAAAATTGGATAGAATTCTAACATCAGCTGGCTGTGACAATAGAAGCAATTGTGGAAGTCTGTGTACAGAAATGACCAACTATCCGACTTCACAGCCCATGAAAGACAAAAAAAGAAGTAACTACTTTAGACAGACAAAGAAATTTTATGTACCTCCTCTGTTTCTTTGGGACGAAGAACAGTTTCGTTCGTGGGGGAGATGTTGGAGGAGCTAGTCGGTAAGCCAACTAAGTCGATAAGCTGACTAAGTTTATCAGCCGACTAATTAGAGATTAGGTCGGCCAAATAAGGTCCTATTGGTTGACCGAACCGACATGTAGTTATTTGTAACTGTTTGTAAATCATATATATTAGGCTGTTGAGCCAGATGCGAACTCGGTTCAGTTCTATGTTTTGTATGGAAAATTCACTATAATATAATCTGTTATTTCACATATGTGTTCTTGTCTCTTGGCTCTGATATGTCTGGATGATTTTAATGTGTACTATTGGTAACCCTCTATGATCCATGAGATTCAACAATACTTCCATTGTCCAAGTAATATTCCATCAACCCTCTACCACACCTCCATGCCTAGAAAGTAGTGCATCATACCCAAGTCCTTCATCTCGATATCGGCATCAAGCTTCCTCTTCGTGTTAGCAATCAACCCATCCTCACCTGTCACAAATAGGTCATCTACATACAGTAGAAGTATCACTGGGTTCCCTTCCTCAACCTTGTATTAAAGGTTGGAATCCACTTTACACTTGGTAAAGCCCAAACTAGTCAGGAAGACGTCAATCCCGCCGTACCACGTCGAACCTGAGAATCTTTTGCAGTCACTCCCTCTGAAGCGGAGCATCATTCTCCCTCTTCCTTTTGTACTCAATGTATTGAAACATTTTGTAATGGAGTGACAAGTAACTTCCTCTGCTACTAATATTATATGTATCCATCTAGGGTCACTGGATACCAAGATCCTCTATCTTGAACTTTGTTGAACCGTTCTTCTTGCACCCATCTATGATCTTGTCATCCTCTATAGGCTTTCATCTATAATCTTGTAGAAAAGGTTAAGATCTATTAGAGTTTGAATGCCATTTATATCTTCAAGCAGATAGTTCTAATAATGTTTGTAGTAAATGGAGAATGAATATACAAACTGAACAAACAAACCACATAGGAAACAGACAAGTATTGCTCAAGAATTTATAGTATCATTCACAATAATAATATCCAGTTTTATAATAGTTTACATAGGAAAAGAATTCGAATCAATTAGGGATGGATTCGAATCTATCCACTGGATGTGATTGTATCTAACTGGCCATCTAACTCATGGTGTCTCAATCATAATTGGAGTCCAACAGATCAACTCCCAGATGTCCAACCAACTCAATTAATCAGTGACAACTAGTTAACTCAGTGCAACTGAGTGTGGTAGGTGGGAAAAGTCACCTACTCCACACGAAGCCATGCAAAGCTTGCACTAGCTAACTAATTGAAAGTATTTAGTAGCTAACTAAGACTGCCTAGTACTAATTCCAACTAACTGAAGTAGGTTGGTGTCGGGACTCCCAATGGCTCCTAAAATGTAGGGATTGGTCTAGGACGTGCCCAAACTGATGCATGCACATACAGTAAGTGGCAGTTAACCTCTAGTAGTGTTCCCCACACTCTAGTGACTGGTACATGTGGCCCCATTAGTTCAAGTTGACCCAATTGTACTAGTGGACTCAAATAATTAATTAAGGTTCCTAAGTTAGGCTAAATTAATCTAATATACATTTGACCAAGAGAGGATTAATAATCCTAACAAGATATTCATCACTTTAGGTGATATTCAAGCTCCTTATGTAACTGTATGTTCTATCCCATGGGTTCCTTCTTAGCTCGTACAAGGCCTTCTTTAATTTGCACAAATGAGTCTTCCTGTCATGTGTCTCAAATCCCAGTGGATGATCTACATATACTTCCTCCTTGACTACATCATTCAAGAATTTCATCTTGATGTCAGCTGATGTATCTCCTATCTCATACCTGTACGTATGGATATAATGGATGTGTACCACATCACTAGTGCAAATGTCTCTTCGTAGTCTGTGCCTTCTTTATGTGAGAAGCCTCATGCTATGATTCTTGCCTTGTATCCCATGATGTTGCCATCTACTGCATGATGGGTCTTGTAGATCCAAAAGGAAGACACTACGGACTTCCCTTCAGGTCTCGACACCTCATCCTAGGCATCATTCTTCTTGAATTGGTACTCTTTGATCATAGTCTCCTTCCCTTTCTTCTTGGCTACTTATTCATAGCTGGATGGTTCTGCATCAATGATGTCTCTCAATAGTGTCACATAACTAGAGTGTGTCTGAGGCCTCTTGCTTTCTTTGGAATCCTTGTCATACTATTCTTCATCTTTTATTATTTCTTGTGCCCAAGTTGGTCTTCATCTATCGAGGTGGATCTACCATTCTCTTTATATTCTTCTGAAGCTCCTTATTTTGTCATTGTTTCTTTGACCCGGGAAGCTTGATGTTCCTCTTCTGAACTGTCGTTACTTGTTCTTTGGAATAATCTACAAGTCAAGCTCAGTTGCATGATTAGAAACATATCATAAATTCCAAAACATATTAATAATGACAAATATATGTCACATAGCCATGCAACTATTTTATCCAATGCTACAAAATTCATCCATATCATGTATACATAGAGTAACTTCTAAACGCATTCTACCAAATGTTATTAAGAGTGTGTACTAATCCTAATATGTTAGCAAAGAGGTTTCAATCTAGATAAGTAGTAATGGAATGTTGTACACCATCATCGACTTCTTACCCATTATGTGTAATTCAATAGTATGAATGCAAAATAGTCAAACATCAACTGAATATAAACAAATCTATAACTAAACAATATCATGAAATGACAATTGAATAATTATCTTTATTTGTTTCATGGGTAGAATCCTTCTTTAGCCTTCAGCTTCATCACCTTCTTCATTCATAAGAATATCATTTCTTATCCAAATGCTAATATGGATAAGAGGTTCTTCAAGAATTGAGTCCTGCATATTCATCATCGCTTTAGGGATCTTCTTTGAATCATGAGAGATTGATCTTCAGTTGATCCCATCTTCTCTTCTCTTATTATGAGTCGATATTCTTCTTATGTGCACTCTTCCCAGAGTATGTTGAAGGTAATCACTTCCATCTTGCACACATTCCTCGAATGAATGAATCCCATGATATTGAGTGGCCCTTCAAGGTGGTTATAACAATCTCTTGTTCTTCTTCAATTGCTTTGTCATAGAATCGAACACTTCATTTTGGTGTCTTCAAGGATGACACATGAGGGATGAGATGATATTTAATAGAATTTGCAATGATTCTCTTGGCTCTAGCCTTAGCCTCATCTCCCTCCGGCTCTTAGAACTTCCTTATTGAAATACTGATCCAAGTCAATTTCTTCAAGGATCACAAAGGTCCTATACTTCCATACTCAAAATTTATCATCTTCACCAAGATTGTCATCAAGTTGGGTGTGATTAGTCATTTTGAAATGAGATATTCAAATGTAAATAGCAAAAATTTAGATCTTACTGATTTGAGGTGTCTGTCCTGGTTCGAAGCTGGCTAATCTAGGTTTGTTAGAGAAAACCTAATTTTTAAAAATTGGAATTTCAAACTTCTGATTGGATAGAATTATGGGCCTCTTCAAGGAAAGCTATCCAATGTACTCCTTTTCTGAAAATAGTGGAGGGAAGCTCTCAAAACAAGAAGCCCTAGTTTTCCAATTTCTTATGCAGAAATGACTGATATTGATTTTGATATATATCAAGGTTTGGATCCTTACATTCTGAAACCTATCACTAAGATATCCTGATATGTCCTCTTTCCAACCCCACAAGTTAGAGTAGAAGTGGATTCTCCAAGTATGACTTATGTTGAGTTTCCCAAGGTGACTGTTCAAGATAGAGAACTTGTATGGATTGCCACGTGTCACTGTTTCACATTCTAGGTCTGAAAAGTGTACCAAAGAAAATACAGTCTATTCCCTACCTGTAACATCTTGAGAAATTTCGTTTGGACCTTCCTATCCCGAGATATAGCAAATATGCCTAGGTCACATGTTTATGACTGCATTCTGGAGGAGGTTGGAACCCTGATTTGGAGGAACCATATCTCCTGAAGTATAATGAATCTAAGTCTGAAACGTTTGAAACATGTACAAAAATAATTTATACTTGACTTGTAAAGGTTTCGGCTTCTGATCCTTCTCCAATATTGATTTATAGCGAAAGTTCTAGGATTACTAAATTCAGTCTTCTAAGGTTTTCAAGCATGAAACCGTAATTTCCATTCGCTTCCATTGCAGTTGTATTTAGATTGTATAGTGAAACTTTTCTAATTCAGAAACTGATGCCACCAATATATGCTCCCTAGTGAGGCAATGTATCCTATCCCTCCTTGCTTGATGATCTTTGGAGAGAACACCTTCAACTATGAAGCCCTAGTTGCCCCAGTTGCATAGTGCCTTCTTTTAGAGAGGCTCTGATACCGTGTTAGATTTTATTAATATGTAATTAGATTATCTAGGATATTTATCTGCAAGAATAACAAGCACACCAAAATTCATAAGATACAAAAGATACACAGGACACAAATATTTTCATAGGGGAAACCATAAAGGAGAAAACTCTGGAAACTTCTTCAGAATAGTAAGATGATCAAAAGTAGTAATAAGAAATGTTCAACAGTTATCTTTCTCTGCTCCTCTAACTGTCTCTCTCTCTCATGCTCCTTAGAGAGTGTGTGAGGTGTGTATAAATGTGGGAGAGTGCCTCCCTATTTATACCCTTTCAAGTCACTGACCAAATATAAGACTCGAGCCTACATGTCATCTCACATGGGGCTCACTTCTCATAGAGAGACCACAATTAGATATTACATGATGTTACACTGGGGAATATTGCCCTGACTTACATCGGAGGTTGTACCTCAAGATCTAGACACAATTTAAACATATTGTAAAGGGGTAACACACATCCCCAATGGGAGTACAACAACATACAATGATAATATACATGATAATATCTTCCGAAGTTACAAATACATCAACAAGTGAAATATTTTCAACTCCTCATGAAGTTGCTCCATCTTCATCCGAGGCTCTTGGAGTGCACATTGAGTGTTCTTCAAAAATTCTTGGGTGGTCAATAATTCTTGTGTGAGCTTGTAATTGTCCTCTCCATCCTCCAAGGATTCTTCATGAAAAAAATCAACAATCTCAAGCAAACTATCTCTATCAGAAAGCAATTGGAAAAAATTACCTTTAGTGCTTGTCATGGCTTTCTGAAAAATTTCCATGATTTCGATGGAATATTTCTCCTCCAACTTCCAACATAGATCTGTCATCAATGAATGGGTTCCATGGAGTGCACGTAGGGACTCTTTGATATTTATCTCACTCATATTCAGTGACCCTGAGAGGAAATGAGGTGCTGGCAGATGAACCTCTTCTTCTTCATTACAAATATCTTGCAGTAACTTCTGCTTCTCTTCATGAATCTTGGTTCCTGCTTTCCCACTTGCAGGACAAGATGGTCCATAGCTCTCCTCAATGATGATAGAGGGATGTAAATTTTTACCAATGTCAGGCCTCACTTATGATGTGGCTTCAACTTCATCTTGTTGGAAGAGAGTACATAAATCAAAACTGTGTTGCTCCCTTTGCATTAGATTGTTTCCCTGCAGACTTCCTAGTTCACACCCGACTGGTGGGGGCTTGTATTCCACTTCATGAGGAAGTTCAAATGATGATTTCATATCTGATATTTGTTCTTATTTTGGATCTTATCCAAGAGGTACCTTATCATCATGAAAAAAATCACCCTCCTTTGCATTGATTTAGTGTTCTTCAACAAAGAAACTAGTAGAGAATTCTTTTCCCTCACCATTGTCCTTCATTCTACAGTCCTCATAGGCAAGTGCAATATTTTCAATATCCCATGAATCAGATGGCTGAAAATAACCATGGATGCTGCAAAAATCAGATCCCTTATAATCCATTTTCTTCATGTTACCCTCATCCTGAAGTGATAGTAAGGTGTCCTGCTCTTCCACCAAAATTTCTGCTTCACACCCAAGCAGTGTGGCCTTGTTTCCCTCTTCTTTAGGTGGCTCCGAAGGTGACTGTAATTATGATTTGAAATATCCTTTTGGATCTGATCCAAAAGGTGTATCTCCACCCATACATGATCCCATATATATTTCATTGATCTACAGATCACCCACAAATAAATTGGAAGTGCATTCGTTCTCCACACTACCAACAACCATATTTTTGACTGTTGCATCTTCATCTGCACATAGATTCTATTCCTCTTATTTCAAGGAACTTGAGGCTTCTTCGTCTTGAGTGGTCCTCAACTCATAGCTCTTGGACACTCTATTATAAGAAAAACTAAACATTCTCCTAATTCTTGGGAAATAAAATGGCTTTGATGAATCTTCCTTTATGACTCCTCTTTTGGCTCCAGGTGGCAACCATCCAGTCTCCACTTTCTTGCACACTTCATCAACCATGTGTGCAATATTTCTCATTTTTTCCCCATACTAGGGATATCTGAATAGATTTTGTATTTCTAGAGTACAAAAATATCTGAGGCCTATTATGAGTCTTAGTCTTGGAGAAAATATACCCACCCACGACCTTTCTTTCTTCACATTGGGAACCAATGCTGCTCCCTTCTCCATCTTTAACTCCTAACTGTTTAGCTAGGCATTCTTTGGTCTCTTTACCAGACCGTATGATGTTAATTGAAATGTATTGTAGAGATTTCAAAATGTTCTACATAAAGTTCCTGAACTCATATTTATCATCCTTTTCTTCATGGAATCTCACATCCACAGATTCAACTTCCTCCTCCTGAGGGATCTTTCTTTCAGTATCATAATTATAATTTGGACCCATTGATGAATATCAAGAGTAGGTGTGGAGGACCATGCTCTGATACCAATGAAAATTCCCAAGTCTGATATGTATAACTGACACTAAATAATTCTGCAAATTAAATTAAAATTTATGATATTGAATTATAGCCACTCAGTGCATCTTCAGACTAGGAAAATCAAGGTGTTTTGTTGGGGAATTTTGCAGACATGTGAGTAGGAAAGAAAACAAGATTAAGTTCAGAAAATTGAATTCCTTTCCCATAACACATTTATATTAGGGATAATTCAAGTTTCATAGTCCACTATGCGGAAACCTATTGCAATGCTTTTGGGTCAGCCAACTGTGAAACTAGGGAAATTCCTTCCGTTCTTTCGACTAGGGGATTGGGGAAAAGTGAATAGGTGTTATAAGGCATTGATAAAAAATAAAATATTATTTCAGATAATTTCTAATAGATCTGGATTTGTCTAGAGGGTTTAGGGAAGAATTGTAAATTTTAGGAAATTTGGGCCTAGTGAAACCATGCGCAATGGAGGATCCCAAATCACTATATGGAACCAAATAAAATATAATATGGAGTTATGTATGGGAATTTGGGTCTTTCAGTGATCCAAAGGAACTTACAGAACTATATTTGAGTGGACAGAACTCATTTTATAGGAGAAATGGTAAAACTAGTCATTTAAAACTAACATTCTAGCTAGGGTGCAAAATAATGCAAGGAAATTCGTAAGATATTGAATTCAGTGATGTATATTAAGTATGAAAGAGACTAATACCACTTCAATTAACACACAAAACTATTCAAATCATTACCACAACCTTTTCTTATTCCCTATTGCACTAGATTTATCAATTCCCCCCATTACAATGACAAATCAAGCTTTTTATGTGAAACTGAGAAGGTAACATTCAGGGACAGAATTATTTAGACCTGATAAATATAAATGACATACTTATCAGCTGTTATAAATCAGATATAATTGGATAGACTGACCATTACATAAGGAGACTCCAAAATGGTGGGAAGGAGGCCCAAAATATGACTAGAGAAGGGCTAAGAGCGTAAGTGAAGCATGGGATTTAGTGGAGCTCGACCTAAACGTGACGGAGGCTGAAAAATATGTCTGATAGGACTTCAATGGCTGAAACTAAAGTTCTCCATACCTGAAAATAGAATACAATAGGAATGAAGGAGTGGGGAAGGGAAGGTTTGGGGCTCATCTCCCAAGTGTCTGAGGCACATCACTCAACAAGGCATGCTCACATAAGCATAGATCAATAAACACATCAAACAATCTTTGTGAATGAGCTTGAATTTTTATTTAATATAAATCTGGGTGACCTATTTAGAAAGTAGAGGTAATAGGTGACGTGTGAGAGCAATTCAACACCTAAATCCCTAACCCTAGCCAAGTAATGGGCCCTCCTTGAGAAAATTGGAATGTAGGGGTCATGTGGAAATGTTTCCACCCCACACCTCTATTTCAGCCACATCATGTGGGAATACAAATTGGGTGAAAGGATTTTTTCTGTTGATGCCACTAAAGGAGCATGATACTCCCACTCTTCCGGTGGAGGGATTGATGGTAAATCCATGTGGTTTGACAAGTGAATCAATTGTAGTTTCTCGATTTAGCATGCAAGTCTGTTTTTTCATTGATTGGGTGGATAGACAAATGATGGAAATGTGTACTCTGGAGGGTAAAGATTTTGCTTGCATCAATGGAGTTACATCAGACACATCAGAAAATTTGTATGATCAGTTTGGGCATACGTGTTGGTTGGATGATGCTTATACTCATTGGGTTGGACATGGGACTCACACCTATGTGATGGAAGCCACAAAACTGTGAGCTTCAGGGATAGTGTGCATCAGGAACATAAAGAGTTCTATGTTGGGTGGGGAAGTGTCACAGATTTCCAATTTTGCAATGAGAGTTTTCAACTTTCAGTATGGTGGTATGATTTCCATATCATGATTTTAATCCTCTATGATGATGGAATTTTGTTATTGTTCCTGATGATTGGAAGGAGGTAGATGATACCATGGGACCCTGGAATTCTTGGGAATGATAGATTTCCAAAGGGACCAGTAGTATTTGGATCCTGGAAGAGGAGTCAATGGCATCTAGGCATTCTACTCAGTTACCTCTACTGGGTGGACAATTTTGTTGTCATAGGTGGTCATTTGGGAAATGACTAGGATCATAGTGGTGCAGCAAAAACATGATGGAGCAATTTGCAGCACTTTGGAGTGCTTCTACTTGAGGACAAGCAGATTTGGGAGGGGAGGACTGTCATGTCCCTACATTTTGACCACCAAATGTGTAGACCTTTCTATACAACTAGGGGGGAAAAGTGACATTAATTAATTATCCTAGGGAAAGTTTGCTAAATAAATATTATTAAGGCATGTACTTGATTTTAATTATTGCCATTATTAATTATTGAGCACTTTAATATGTGGAATTGAGCTTGCCATCTTAGGAGGGCGCAATTGGAAATCCAACTTGCCAAGGAGGAGATTTAGAAAGTGACAAGAGACTGGAAAAATAAAGTAGATAGAGGAATAAGGAAAGTGCCTAAATCTATGACAAAAGAAGTTAGATCTAAAAAGGAAACATCAGACCAAAGTAGGGCATAGTTTCCATTTGGGAGTGCAGTGACAAAAGAAGAAGGTAGAAAAATATGTCATAATGGAAAGAAGGAAACATCAAACCAAAGGAGGGAGCAGTTTACCTTTTTGAGTTTAGTTAGAAAAATAGGGAAGCCAAGAAAAGCTGTCATGGGGAAAATAACAAATATGGGCCTAAGGAGGGATCAATTTCCAAATTAGATGAATGACATGGACAAGGAAACAACTCACAAGGTCCCTACTTGCCAATTACTCAAGGAGGGTGCATATGTGTCTAGGGTTAGGGTTTCTAGGTGGATGAATTTCTCTCATAGGTCACCTACCTACTAAACAAGTCACCCAAATATTATAAAAAGACAAGGGGAACTCTATTACTGAGTTTGGCTAATGATTGTTTTGTGTCTATGTGAAACATAGCTTCTACTGAGTGATGTACCTCAAACCTTTGGGAGATGTGCCCCAATTCCTTCCCTTCCCTCTCTTCTTCCTCCCTTTCTTTCTCTTTACAGGTGTTGGACCACTCATTAAGAGTACCATAGTTAGTTAAGGCATCTATGGTAGTCTTTCTATTTAGTGAAATTGAGTTCCAGTGAAGTGAAAGCTTCACCTACGCTCCCATCCACCTTGATGTCAAATTTGCGCCTCCTGCCCACAGTTTTGAGTCCCATTTTGGGAGTGGTCAGTTATACAAATTCATTTTGATATGAATCAATACATAGAATCTATTTAATATCTCTGTAATATTTTTATCATACTGTCCAATAAGCTAACATGTCCATTTTCCCTTCAATGAGCTTAAATGTGTCTTAAATGAGGGTTTTTTATGAGTTTGATGCTATGATAAATGAGTAATGGCCATGAGTATGAGTTTAAATGATGTAATGTGTCAAGTAAATATGTATTAAACTATGTAAAATTCAATTCTCATGTATGATATATTTCTGAGTCGAATTTCATACATTTTGGTACACCTATGCTAGATGACTAGTTAAAAATGGCTAGTTTTACGGTTTTATCAATTCCGGGAGTTCTGTTTACCTGAATGTGATTCTGTAAGATGATCCATGTTGTTTATTGACCCATTTGTGAATCCATGAAACCTTTCAAACTGAAATTTAGTTGAGTTCGTACACTGTTTGGGCATCCTCCACTACGTAGGACCTCCCAAGGCCAAAATTGCCAAAATTGCCCAACTTCTCCCAAACAGCCCCAAGTATTTCTTGAAATGTTCTGATATTTATGAAAAACCAATGGATAAATTTTAAATGTCTGGTAGCATCTCTTTTTATTTCCCCAAGCCTCTTGTTGAAAGGATTTGAAGGAATCTTCCTAGTTTCATGGTTGGGTGACCCAGAAGCGTGGGAGTAAGTTTCAGCATAGATGACTCTGAAACCTAAATGTTCCCTGATATAAATTTGTTAGGGAATATGATATCACTTTCCTGAAATTTTCCTTTGTTGTTTCCGTCTTCCTGCTTCCCTATTCATCAATTTACCAACAAAATACCCTTATCTGCCTAGTCAAAAAATTGTTTGTTGAATACACAGTTTTTATTTCAAATATTTATTAAATTATCAGTAGATTAAGTGTTTTGATCTGTATATCATATCTCATAACATTACAAACTTCAAGGATCTGAAGGAATCTTCCTAGTTTCACGGTTGGGTGACCCAGAAGCGTGGGAGTAAGTTTCAACATAAATGACTTTAAAACCTAAATTGTCCTTAATCTAAATGTGTTAAGGAATATGATATCACTGTCTTGAAATTTTCCTTGGTTTTTTCCATCTGCCCACTTCCCTATTCATCAATTTACCAACAAAATACCCTTATATTCCTAGTTAAAAAATTGTTTGGTTGAATACACAGTTTTTATTCAAATATTTATTAAATTATCAGCAGATTTAGTGTTCTGATCTGTATATCAGATCTCGTAACATTCCATACTTCAAGCTCTTTGAGATCAGATTGGTGTTAATTCATTTTTCTGGAGTAGTTCATGAAGTAGTTAGCAAATCCTTTGCGATATGATTGTGTTTAAGTGTGCAAGTAAAGCATTGGAGGGCCCCCTTTCCAAGCATAGGCATTCATACTCTTTTCATTCTTATGTACTTATGGCATGAGTTTCATTTTTATTTTGCTGTAGCTTGTTATTAAATTCATGTTCATCAGAGTAATGCTTGATTCAAGCTTTGATTCCAGTGTTTACCAATTTAAGGATTTTAAGGATGCATATCTAGTTGTTGTAGCATTAACATATATTATGAGTTAATTTCTTGTAAAAGAATTCAATTTATAATTTTGTCTTCAACAGTAAGATGTTATAGTTCTTTATGCTTCTTGATATCTCAGATTTGGAATAGTTGATGAGTAAAATACTGATGGATGTTAATAAATCTAATGATGATATCTCCTGTAAGGGATTTTAGTACTTCTTAAACCTACAGTGTTCAAGTCATTTTAGATTTATTTCTTTTACAATAAGTTTAGATCTAAATCCATATACTTTGGATGTGCTTCTAAGTTCTACGAACCTCCGGATTGATAAAAAAATTCATGTTCTAATTTACAATAGTAGATTGGACCAACATTTTTGGCATCATTGCCGAGGAAGCACACTTAGATATAGATAGTTTAGAAGTTTAAAACAACCCCCCAACCACTAAAAACAAAACCCCGACTACTAATCCATTTGCAAGACAATACCTCTCAAACTTCAAAAAGATGATGCTAAAGAATTTATTCAGTGAAGGAGGGTATTCCACCACAAGCATATTCTTAAATCCTTGTCCACAATTTAGAATTGTTGCTAGGGATGAATTTTCATTTCAAAAGATAGAAGAGGAGAAAGTTATCTATGAAAAGGATCCACAAGAGGAGAACCTAGATGGTTTTTCTAGTTATCCTTGTAAGGAGGACAAACAGTCATTGGTCACATCGAATGAAGATAAAAAATTAGAGCTAGAGATTGAAGAATTTATTTCCTGTCTATCACAAGATCCCTTGTACATTCATGAATGTAATGAACAAATATTAGAAGAAATCTATGGTATGGAAACAAAGGAGAACCAAGGAGACAAAGATCAATTGAAAGTTGGTTCCAAATATTCACTAGGCCATAATAGCACTCCAGTTTTAGAGATTTCTTGGCATCAAATTTCTATGAGCAATTGATCTCTCATGTCCAAGCATTCATTATTGTATATTTTTCAAACTTGGATATGATATTACTTATGATCGTGTTACACAAATGGATGCATTGGAAATTCTATTATACTTGCGGGAATAATTTCTTTTTCCAAATAGAATAGGATAGTATAGATGAATAAATGAATAAAAAAAAAATTACATAATAAAGTTAGTTCAATATTGCATGAATAAAACTCATTTTGAGAGGATTTAATAAGAAAATGCATCCAGGACGGTCTTATTTTGGAGGACCATATGGGATCATTATTAAAAAATATTTCCACACAAAGTATCCCTTTAAATCTAGTTTCCAACCCATTTTGAATTTTTCAATTTGGATCTCAAACGAAAAAAATGGCCAAAATAATTACCAGGTCTCAAGCATAAAATTGAGGAACATAGTTAGTAAAACTACGATTTGAGGGATTTAATGGGAATATTTTTTACAAGTTGTTTCTAGTGGATATATACCTTATAATTTAGTTTTCAATCCAATTTTAATCACCTCAATCTGGCATCATACGAAAATGTTATGCTCAAATTGCTAATTGTTTGTCATAAAATCTGCATTGTGACAATTCTGCATATTGATTGTCTATTCGCATATTTCACACATCAAATCATATTATTTTAAAATCATGTTTATACGATAGATATACCTTAAATTATAGTTTAATACATAATTTGAATCATCGCATTTGGAGTTCAGATAAAAATGTTATGCCACATTTAGTAACAGTATGTCTTAAAACTAACATGGTGAAACTATGCCTCCTAGGTCTGTTCATTAGTGTATTTGAGATATAAAATCCATATATATTAAAAACATGTTTATAATTGAGGTATATACATGATTATAAAATAATTTCCAACTGGAATCATGTCAATCCATTCTTTAATGAAAAAATTATGCTCAAATTATTGACTCTTGGTCTAGAAAGCAATTCACAAACAATGGCATCAAGCAGGTTATTCTTCAATATGTTTGGAACGTCATTTAAACAAAAATTTAAATTTTTTTTCTACTCGAAATATCCCTATGAATCCACTTTAGTGTTGCTTTGGAATCACTTCAATCTGATGTAAAATTAAGATTTTGTGAGTAAGATACTATCAAGAGGTCCAGGATGGACACCTCTTCTGCACAGGTAAAAAAATGCATTTTTCGTCATCTATATTCTTTGGATTTGTTTTTTTAGGCATTTTCTCATTTATATTATGTAAGGATAAATACTAATCACCTTTATTCCCCCATTATTTCACATTTTATTGCAGACAAATGCTTAGTTTTTATAGGTCCTAGGACATCCAGAAGGTGAAATCTATGAATGAGTAAATTTCAAAGTAAGTTTTGGAAATTCATACATGCGAGTATTAAATATACAAGTTAATAAAATTAGAATATAATATGAGGTTGAGTACATGAAATAAGATCAAAATCCTTGGATCTTTTTACAAAAACCTTCTAGTGGATGACTGACAAATACTTGAAGATGAATTGAGATCAAGGCAAAAGATATGAAATCAATCATCAAAAGAAGAAGTCAAGTTCTGATTCATATCAAAGTCACATCAAAGAAGGATCTCAAAACCTCTACTATTCATAATGTATTTCATCAACCCTTCTCTATGCCATTTTCATTCTTTTAACCTCCACAATCATACATGATGAAGTCTGAACTTCTATTCATCCATTCCACTTTCCATCCACTTTGTTTCACAAGATTACCATACTCCCTTACTCCACCTACTCTAACCTCCATCACATATTTACTTTAAAAAAATAAAAAATAAAATAAAATGGTTTAGTTGTGAAAACCCAGGAAACAGGCACAATGTAAGCCAAAATTCTCAGTAGAAAACCAAGTAAAATTAGCTAATTAGAACTCTAAAAAAATCTCTCGTGGTAAATTTCTAGCTTCTATCTCATTTTCTTCATGCGTTTCTTTAATAAATTTTTGTACATATCAGTCTCTAATTAGAAAATAAAATATTTTTATGTGCAAAAGACTTGAGGACAAGTCAATCAATAAAGCTGAGAGGGAAGGAGTAAAATTTATGAGTTTTTTTTTACCTTTTTGAAATCCTTCGATAGATGTTAGTATTCATTCAAAAAGAATACCAAGTTTATCAAAATTTCCTCTAGAGGGACCTGAAAATCACATCAAACAAGCCTTACAACATTAACCATCGAAATCCAGAAAGTACTATAAAATTGGACAGAATTCCAACATCAATTGGCCGTGAGAGCAGAAGCGATTGTGGAAGTCTGTGTACAGAAACAACCAACTATCCAACTTCACAGCCCATGAAAGACAAATAAATAGATAACTACTTTAGATAGACAAACATATTTTGAGTACTTGCCCTGTTTCTTCGGGATGAAGAACAGTTTTGTTCGTGGGGGATATGTTGGAGGAGCTAGTCGGTAAGCCAACTAAGTCGATATGATGACTAAGTCAATCAGCCGACTAATTAGAGATTAGGTTGGCCACATAAGGTCGTGTCGGTTGACTAAACCGAAAGGTATTTATTTGTAACTATTTGTAAATCATATATATTAGGCTGTTGAGCTAGATGAGAACTCGGTTCAATTCTATGTTTTGTATGGACCCTTCGCTATAATATAATTTGCTATTTCACATCTTTGTTCTTGTCTCTTAGCTCTGATATGTCTGTATGCTTTTAATGTGTATTATTGGTAACCCTCTGTGATCCGTGAGATTACAACAATACTTCCATTTTCCAAGGGAGATTCCATCAGCACTTTGCCACACCTCCATGCCTAGAAAGTAGTGCATCATACCCAAGTCCTTCATCTCGATTTCGGCAACAAGATTCCTCTTCGTGTTAGTAATCAACCCATCCTCACCTGTCACAAATAGGTCATCTACATAGAGTAGAAATATCACTGGGTTCCCTTCCTCAACCTTGTATAAAAGGTTGGAATCCACTTTACTCTTGGTAAATCCCAAACTAGTCAGGAAGACGTTAATGCTGCCGTACCATGTTGAACATGAGAATCTTTTGCAGTCACTCCCTCTGAAGCAGAGCATCATTCTCCCTCTGCCTTTCATACTATATGTATTGAAACAGTCTGTAATGGAGTGACAAGTAACTTCTTCTGCTACTAATATTATATGTATCCATCTAGGGTCACTGGATACCAATATCCTCTATCTTGAACTTTGTTGAAAATTTCTTCTTGCACCCATCTATGATCGTGTCATCCTCTATAGGCTTTCATATTCAATCTTGTAGAAAAGGTTAAGATCTATTAGAGTTTGAATTCCATTTATATCTTCAAGCAGATAGTTCTAATAATGTTTGCAGTAAATGGAGAATGAAGATACAAACTGAACGAAACAAACCACACAGGAAACATACAAGTATTGCTTAGGAATTTACAATATCATTCACAATAATAATATTCGGTTTTATAATAGTTTACATAGGAAAAGAATTTCAATCAATTAGGGATGGATTCGAATATATCCACTGGATGTGACTGTATCTAACTGGCCATCTAACTCATGGTGTCTCAATCATAATTGGAGTCCAACAGATCAACTCCTAGATGTCCAACCAACTCAATCAATCAATGACAACTAGTTAACTTAGTGTAACAGAGTGTGGTAGGTGGGAAAAGTCTCCTACTCCACATGCAGCCATGCAAAGCTTGCGTTAGCTAACTGATTGTGAACTAACTGAAAGTATTTAGGAGCTAACTAAGACTGACAAGTACTAATTCCAACTAACTAAAGCAGGTTGGTGTCGGGAATCCCATTGGCTCCTAAAATATAGGGATTGGTCTAGGAGGTGCCCAAATCGATGCATACAGATGCAGTAAGTGGCATTTAACCTCTAGTAGTGTTCCCCACACTCTAGTGATTGGCACATGTGGCCCCATTAGTTCAAGTGGACCCAATTGTACTAGTGGACCCAAATAATTAATTAAGGTTCCTAAGTTAGGCTAAATTATTCTAATAGACATTTGACCAAGAGAGGATTAATAATCCTAACAAGATATTCATCACTCTAGGTGATATTCAATCTCCTTATGTAACTATATGTTTTATCCCATGGGTTCCTTCTGATCTCGTACAAGGCCTTCTTTAATTTGCACACATGAGTCTTCCTGTCATGTGTCTCAAATCCCAGTGGCTACTCTACATATACTTCCTCCTTGACTACATCATTCAAGAATTTCATCTTGATGTCAGCTGATGTATCTCTCATCTCATACCTGTACGTATGGATATAATGGATGTGTACTACATCACTAGTGCAAATGTCTCTTCATAGTCTGTGCCTTCTTTATGTGAGAAGCCTCATGCTACGAATCTTTCCTTGTATCCCATGATGTTTCCATCTACTGCATGATGGGTCTTGTAGATCCATATGGAAGACACTACGGACTTCCCTTCAGGTCTCGACACCTCATCATAGACATCATTCTTCTTGAACTGGTACTCTTTGATCATAGTCTCCTTCCCTTTCTTCTTGGTTACTTATTCATAGCTGGAAGGTTTTGCATCAATGATGTCTCTTAACAATGTCACATAACTAGAGTGTGTCTGAGGCCTCTTTATTTATTTGGAAGCCTTGTCATACTATTCTTCATCTTGTATTATTTCTTGTGCCCAAGGTGGTCTTCATCTATAGAGGTGGATCTACCGTTCTCTTTATAATCTTCTGAAGCTCCTTATTTTGTCATTGTTTCTTTGACCTGGGAAGCTTCAAGTTCCTCTTCTGAACTATCGTTACTTGTTCTTTGGAATAATATACAAGTCAATTTCAGTTGCATGATTAGAAACATATCATAATTTTCAGAACATATTAATAGTGACAAATATATGTCACATAGCCATGCAACTATTTTATCCAGTGCTACAACATTCATCCATATCATGTATACATAGAGTAACTTCTAGATGCATTCTACCCAATGTTATTAAGAGTGTGGACTAATCCTAATATGTTAGCAAAGAGGTTTCAATCTAGATAAGTAGTAATGGAATGTTGTACACCATCATTGACTTCTTACCCATTATGTGTAATTCAATAGTATGAATGAAAAATACTCAAACATCAACTGAATATAAACAAATGTATAACTAAACAATATCATGAATGACAATTGAATAATTATATTTATTTGTTTCATGGGTAGAATCCTTCTTGAGCCTTCAGCTTCATCACCTTATTCATTCATAACAACATCATTTCTTATCCAAATGCTAATATGGATAAGAGGTTCTTCAAGAATTGAGTCCTGCATATTCATCATCGCTTGAGGGATCTTCTTTGAATCATGAGAGATTGATATTCAGTTGATCCCATCTTCTCTTCTCTTATTATGAGTCGATATTCTTCTTGTGTGCACTCTTCCTAGAGTCTGTTGAAGGTAATCACTTCTTTCTTGCACACATTCCTCGAATGAATGAATCCCATGATCTTGGGAGGCCATTCAAGGTGGTTATAACAATCTCTTCTTTTTCTTCGATTGCTTTGTCATAGAATCGAACACTTCATTTTGGTGTCTTCAAGGATGACACATGAGGGATGAGATGATATTTAATAGAATCTGCAATGATTCTCTTGGCTCTAGCCTTAGCCTCATCTCCCTCTGGCTCTTAGAACTTCCTTATTGAAATACTAATCCAAGTCAATTTCTTCAAGGATCACAGAGGTCCTATACTTCCATACTTGAAAGTTGTCAGCTTCACCAATATTGTCATCAAGCTGGGTGTGATTAGTCATTTTGAAATGAGATCTTCAAATGTAAATAGCAAAAATTTATATCTTACCGATTTGAGGTGTCCGTCCTGGTTCTAGAGCTGGATAATATAGGGTTTGTTAGAGAAAACCTAATTTTTAAAAATTAGAATTTCAAACTTCTGATTGGATAGAAATATGGGCCTCTTCAAGGAAAGCTATCCAATCTACTCCTTTTCTGAAAATAGTGGAGGGAAGCTCCCAAAACAAGAAGCCCTAGTTTTCCAATTTCTTATGCAGAAATGAATGATATTGATTTTGATATATCGCTGAAGGTTTGGATCCTTACATTCTAAAACCTATCACTGAGATATCCTGATATGTCCTCTTTCCAACCCCACAAGTTAGAGCAGAAGTGGATTCTCCAAGTAGGACTTATGTTGAGTTTCCCAAGGTGACTGTTCAACATAGAGAACTTGTATGGATTGCCACATGTCAGTGTTTCACATTCTGGGTCTGAAAAGTGTACCAAAGAAAATACAATCTGTTCCCTACCTGTAACATCTTGAGAAATTTCGTTTGGACCTTCCTATCCCAAGATATAGCAAATATGCCTATGTCACCTATTTATGACTGTATTCTGGAGGAGGTTGGAACCCTGATTTGGAGGAACCATATCTCCTGAAGTATAATGAATCTGAGTCTGAAACTTTTACAACGTGTACACAAATAATTTATACTTGACTTTTAAAGGTTTCGGTTTCTGATCCTTCTCCAATATTGATTTATAGTGAAAGTTCTAGGATTACTAAATTCAGTCTTCTAAAGTTTTCAAGCATGAAACCATAATTTCCATTAGCTGCCATTGCAGTTGTATTTATACTGTATAGTGAAACTTTTCTAATTCATAAACTGATGCCACCAATAGATGCTCCCTAGTGAGGCGATTTATCCAAGCCCTCCTTTCTTGATGATCTATGGAGAGAACAACTTCAACTATGAAGCCCTAGTTGCCACAGTTGCATAGTGCCTTCTTTCAGACAGGCTCTGATACCATGTTAGATTTTATTAAGATACCATTAGATTATCTAGGATCTTTATCTGAAAGAATAACAAGCACATGAAAATTCATAAGATACAAAAGGTATACAAGACACAAATATTTTCATAGGGGAAACCATAAAGGAGAAAACTTCGCAAAATTCTTTAGAATAGTAAGATGATCAAAAGCAGTAATAAGAAATGTTCAGCAGTTATGTTTCTCTCCTCTTCTGTCTGTCTCTCTCTCTCTCATGCACCTTAGAGAGTGTGTGAGGTGTGTATAAATGAGGGAGAGTGCCTCTGTATTTATACCCTTTCAAGTCACTGACCAAATATAAGACTCGAGCCTACATGTCATCTCACATGGGGCCCTCTTCTCATAGAGAGACCACAATTAGATATTACATGATGTTACACTGGGGACTATTGCCCTAGATTACATCGGAGGTTGTACCTCAATATCTAGACACAATTTAGACATCCTGTAAAGGGGTAACACAACATACAATGATAATATACATAATAATATCTCCGGAAGTTACAAATACATCAACATGTGAAATATTTGCAAATCCTCATGAAGTTGCTCCATCTTCATCTGAGACTCTTGGAGTGCACATTGAGTGTTCTTCAAAAATTTTTGGGTGGTCAATAATTCTTGTGTGAGATTGTAATTATCATCTTCATCCTTTAAGGATTCTTCATGAAACAACTCAACAATCTCAAGTAAACTGTCTCTATCAGAATGCAATTGGAAAAAAATACCTTTAGTGCTTGTCATGGCTTTCTAAAAAATTTCCATGCCTTCGATGGAATATTTCTCCTCCAACTTCCAACATAGATCTGTCATCAATGAATGGGTTCCATGGAGTGTGTGTAGGGACTCTTTGATATTTATCTCACTCATATTTAGTGACCCTGAGAGGAAATGAGTTGCTGGAAGATGAACCTCTTCTTCTTCATTGCAAATATCTTGCAGTAACTTCTGCTTCTCTTCATGAATCTTGGTTCCTGCTTTCCCACTTGCAGGACACGATGGTCCATAGCTCTCCTCAATGATGATAGCGGGATGTAAATTCTTACCAATGTCAAGCCTCACTTATGATGTGGCTTCAACTTCATCTTGCTGGACATCAATTTTACTCCTTCCCTCTTAGCTTTATTGATTAAATGGTTTTATATGACAAAGAAGATGACGAAGTACAAATAAGTATGGATCACGAGGAAACAAACCAAAAATAACCCCATGGGAACAAAAATAATGACAAGTATGGTAAGGAAGAAAATGGGCTTCAAGAAAGAGATAATCCATTTAGAGTGACTTACAAGAGGAAATCTATAAACTTTCCTCGCACTCAAGAGGAGGTAATTAAAATACAAAAGGTTGATCCAGCTTAGCAGATGGAGTATGCTTATATAGAATTTTTAGAGTCACAACAAGAAGAGACAAGTAAAGAACAAGAAGCTCCTATATACTCTACATACACTGAAATTAATGAAGGAGTGAGGATAGTTCTTATAGAAATGGAGAGTGAAGATCAAAGACGGAGAATTAGAGAAACAAAAATGGAAAAACATAATTGTCTAGCTTAAACTAGGACTGAGAAATTGTAGCAAGATGCACAGACAACAAAGTTGTCATAAGCTCTAAGTCATTTTTTGCATGACGACATTCAAGATCTTCCTGTTGGGGGAGATGTTAGACACCATTTTTTATGCTTACTTTTGTTAAATAATACATGTTTTGACTTCAAAATCCCTCCATATATATCATATTTCATCCACATTTTCGTTAAATTTGACCATTTAAGGTACATTTGTAATTATTTTTTATGAATTGAATTTTGCAAATTTTAGGCATTAAAATTAATTTTTTAACAGAAATTACAGGATTTCATAACTTCTCATAATTGCTCCAAGGTTCGTATGCTTGATGGATAGTTGGGTGAAGTATGAGACATGTGGCGTGATCCTTGATGCCCAAGGATGGATAAATATCTATCAAATTCATGAAAAGATATTTGGAGGTATCGGGTCAATGTTGGTTAAACTAGGCCACTTGTATAGAAAATACCTTTCTTTTAGCATAAAATCTAGGTAGTTTTGGGATTTCATGGGATTTTATGCATTTTTGTGGATCTGAAGGTTGAATTTGACCCTCTGAGAAAGAATATGGGATCTCATGCTCATATCATGAGTCATTTTAGCATTTGTGGTTGTAAACCTTTTGTATAAATACCTCAAGACATAAATGGTTTGATAACTTAAGAATTTGGAATTTTTAACTTTTGAATGAATAGAATTTGTAGATTTCAAGCTCTTTGAGATTAGATTGGTGTTAATTCATGTTGTTGGAGTAGTTGATGAAGTAGTTAGCAAATCCTTTGTGATCTGATTGTGTTTAAGTGTGCAAGTAAAGCATTAGAGGCCCCCCTTTTCCAAGCCCATGCACTCATCCTCTTTTCATTCTTATGTACTTATGGTATGAGTTGCTTTTTTATTTTGTTGTAGCTTGCTATTAAATTCATGTTCATCGGAGTAATGTTTGATTCAAGCTTTGATTCTAGTTTTTACCAATTTAATGATTTTTAGGATGCACATCTAGCTATTGTGGCATTAGCATATATTGCAAGTTATTTTCTTGTAAAAGAATTCAATATATAATTTTGTCTCAGCAATAAGATGTTATAATTCTTTATGCTTCTTGATATCTCAGATTTGGAATAGTTGATGAGTAAAATACCGATGGATGTTAAAAAATCTAATGATGATATCTCCTGTAAGGTAGTTTAGTACCTCTTAAACCTACATTGTACAAGTCATTTTAGATTTATTTCTTTGGACTAAGTTTAGATCTAAATCCATATACTTTGGATGGGATTCTAACACTACAACAAAACCCTATGATTAGCGTCTCTTTTAGCTTCCTTTTTAGCGTCCACTATCACTTTTAGTGTATTTTTCATCATTTTTTTGACAAAGTGGCTGCTTTTCCACAGGATGGTGCTTTTAATGGAATTATTTGCATCCCTTTTTAAAAGTTGGCGCTATTTTGGACGCTAATTAACATCCCAATTAGCGTCCCAATTAGAATCCCAATTAGCATCCCTTTTTAAAAGTTGACGTTATTTTGGATGCTATTTAGCATCACAATTAACGTCCTCATTAGCGTCCTAATTAGCATGACAATTACCATCCCAATTAGCATCTAAATTAATGTCCCAATTAGCATCCAAAAAAACATCCCATATAATGCCAAGAATAGCCTCCAAAAAAACGTCATGAATAGCATAGAACCCTATATTAATCTAGGGTTAGTAACAGGAAATTTTCCATGAATTTTGACAGGAAAAACATCAAACATAACGCCAAGTATAGAGCCAAGAATTGTGCCTAGAAAATATCCAACATAGTGCCAGGTATAGATCCAGGGATAGCGCCTGGAATAATGCCAGAAATTTTGAAAGGAACCATGCTAGGAATTGCATTACTAGTTTAGAGCTAGGAATTGTGTTCGGAAAACATCCAACATAACATAAGATATATCAATGTCAATGTCAATGTCAATGATCATGATTCACGTGATAGTACTTTTGGATCTTGATTTATCATAGTGGATTGTAAATGATCTTAATCATGGAACTTTTAGATCTTGATTAATCCTAATGAGGGGTAATTTACCTTAATGTCACCTAAATTTCTCTAATGGAATTTGAGTGTCCCAACAACATTTGATAGACCCTAATGGCATCTGATTCTCCCTAAGGACATGACGATGATGCATTACAATAATTATGATGAGTGTATGGATATTATTTGATAAGAATAAGACTATATCATCCATTCTTTTGAGGTAGTAGAGCTCCTTTCTCATTATTATCGCACTTATATTGATGATGAATATGACGACGACAATGATGTTGATTTATTTAATGATGATGATGACGATGTGGATGTCAACGATGATTATGCATGTAGTATAAATTTTGGATCCTAATTGATTATAATGGAACCTAATTGTCTGTAATGACATCTAAACAATCCTATTATCATCGAAATGAATGTAACGACATCATAATTGACCTTAACAATTACATGAAATTAATCCTAATGTCGATGAGTGATGAAGAACACTAATGGCATATGAGTGACCATAATGACAAGGATGACGATGATGTAATTAATGCTGATGGTGATGATGATGATGATTATGATGATGATGATGATGATCAAGATGATGTTGATGTACCATATGGAATTGATGATGATGACATTGTCGATGTCCACGATGATGATGCATGCTGTAATACTTCTGCATACTGCAGGAATTGAGATATTGGAGTTAATACCAAGTAATAAAGGTTGTGAGGTGTTGACCATAAAAAAAGTGTTAAGCATTGGGTTTTACATTGACTGATATGGCCATTGGATTATTAGTTTCCTCACCCCCCCCCCACACCCCCTTGTAGAAAGGTAGTACAATACCACCTATCATGGTGGTACCAAAATGTCACCCTACAAGGTTGTTTTGAACAACCTCCCCATCCATACCCTCAATTTTACCAAGAACATCCAAGGCATAAGAAGTGGATATCAATCTTAACACAAAAGCTAACTTTCTTTGTACTCTTAAGGACATTTTGGTCTTGGTTTAAAATGGAATGAGGAAACAAGCATTTCAATAATGCTCATACTGTTACTTTGAAGAAGTGGACCAAATGTTTTTACATCTTTGGACTTGTAAGCGGACATATCTAAAGGAAAAAACCAATTAGTTGCTCAAGTTTTATGGCCCCTATCAAATATTCCATCATTACATTACACTATTGACCAATGTTTGATTCCCATGGGATTTATTTTACATAGTAAAAGAGTGATTGAAAACATAGAGGTAAATGCCCAACTTATAATACTAGAAGATGGGCATTCACATGGAAACATACATCACACACACACATTTCATATCTAATATTGTATCTATGTACTCTTCAGAAGTGACTTTTACTTGGCACTTTAAGTTAATTACAAAGGAATTTAGAGATATGAGTCAAACTTAAAACACCAAGACACAATGACTTGTATAACTATATTACAAACCTAGGGTCACCTACAAATCTTTCCTTCTGATTTCAACATGCTATTTATTTTCCTTCCATTATCCTTTCTTCTCATCCTTTTCCCCTTTATGTGAAGGGCGACTCATGTGGCTTCCAGTGGACAACAATAGCAATGAGAAGAGAGATAAGCAAGCCAAAGTATGAGAGGATGATTGAGATTTTATAAGGATGGTCGAAATCAAGTAATTTTTTTGCATGTCAAATATATCAAGGGTGCTTCTAGTGTCTTATGGTATTGGATAAAAAACATGGAAAATTAGCCGATGAGGAAAATTTCAACCCTAAAACTTTCCCTTGTACCATGACTTAATAATCCATGAAAACAATATCTATCACACCAAACCTTTAAATGGCATCCATATATCACTTGTAGGCCATATATTCCCTATATAGGGCATGTGTGATGTCCTAGATGGACACTAGGCATATCCCATGAACCCCAAAGTTTAATGTTAATAATTTAATCCTATGTTGTTTGATGTTGGATCACAGATTGGGAAATGATCAAAACCATCCATTGTAATACCCCGGTTTTGACCCTATTTACATTAAAGGGTTCATGATGTATATTTTGTAATTAATCATGGTGAGGAGCTAAAGGAAAAATCCCCACCGTCGATTCGGCTGTGTTATGTTTTGGAAATAGGGATTGTTGTTGATGGTATATCATGCTATCCGACACATTATAGCTTTGGCATCATGTAAATACGCACATCAATTTAATTAAACCTACAACCAGCTATGACGGTGCAACATTAAATGAAAAGGGAATGATTCCCAAGGGTAAGGGGGGGGATTGCTAAACCTGGACCCATGTGGGAAAAGCCACGTGTCTCCACTCTCTTTTTGTCTCCTTAAACCACTACCTTAGTTTTCTATGGCTAGGAGGGACATCGTTTGGCTGGAAAGAAAACCACGCTCACGCCTGCACCCACTCTCCACGACGTGCCTCTTGATGGCCTACCCACTAACCGGATGAGGAGTCTATTCATCTTCCCTCATGCTGAGCAAAGTTAAAAGGGGGACTCCATTCATTGTTGGGGGTTTGTTCTCCCTTTTTCTCAGGGATTGTTAGTCTGTGAGATAATCACTCTCGCGCAGAAGATCGTTTCCTTTTTCCCTTTGTCGGACTGTGAGATGTTTGATTACTTCATCGTTGAACTGTGGTTGTTTTTCTCCTCTGTTCATTTGGGTGCTGTGAGTCCCTACGTTGTGTGGGTGGTGGTTTCTTTCCCAATTTCAGTTAACTGTGTCTTTTTCCAGACAGCGGGATGTTTCCATGGTTTCCATCGTGAGGTGTTTCCTTCTTATTCACGCAGAGAGAAAGAGATCCCGTGTTTAATCCACCCGTGCTGACTGTGAAAACGCGATGGAGTTTCCTTGTTGAGGGAGGATCTTTGTTTCCCATCGTTGATGCCTGTGTTTTCTTCCACTTTTTGGTTTGGCTGTGTCTTTTTCCCTTGCGTACAGGTTGAGAGTCTGTTCTTTCCCCTTTTCTTCCTGTGTAAGTTCTCCAGCAATTACATTGGGGATTATGTGTGCTGTGGGCTCGTGGATGTTGGCTGGCTATTGATTTCCACATTTCGTTGGCTGAGTTTTCCCCTATCCATGATGGGAGTGTGGATTCTTTCCTTTTTGTGGACTGGGTAATGTTTCCATCATTTCATTGTAAGTTTGGGGCTATTGACCTCCCTTGGTTTTGGGTTGATACTGAGTTTTTTTGGCCATGCTAGGGCCAAGACCAACTCTGAGTTGTCTTGAGGACTTGAGTCATGTTCATCCTTTTGTTTGGGGTTGTCACCCTGTGGTCTTCATCTTCTTCACAGAGCTATGATCTGTTTGTTTTGTTGCGGTATGCAGTGGTTGGTCTTTGGACTATTGAGAGTAGGATTAGAGGCTGGGTATGCTTGAGAAAACTGCCGTTTGAGGCCACCAGCTTAGCATTTAGCCTTTCCTAGCTCCTTCATGGCCTGATAAACCCTACTGTGTGGGCTTGGCTGATTGGTGTACTTTAGCTATGTGTAATCCTGCTTTGACCCTTATTCCTTGAGGAATGATTCCCAGCTCGGGGGTGGTAGTGTTGCTGAGAGATTGATGAGCACAATGGCCTATGGTTGGGTGGAACGTTGTAGTGGCATAGCTGGTTGCGAGACGAGTTCTTGTCAGATGAGTATTCTTGACTATTTCGTATATGCATTTATATTTAATGATTGATGAATATGATGAACATGTGGCATGCTTGAATGAATGTATGTTTGCTTCCGCTATGTATATGAAGGATTATGCATCTTAGTATGTATTATGTTTAATATTTTTATTTCAGCATTATATGCCTGTTCATGTTCATGGGGCTGTTTGCCCGTATGTTTGGTGTTAGTAGTGTCCTCTTCACCGGTCAGAGGGTCGAGGACGTTACAGTGTGGTATCAGAGCTCTAGTTGCAGTGTGGGCCTGAATGGGCCATGACAGATTAGATAGCAGAGGCAAGTTGCCTTCTGCCCAACAACAATAAGAAAATTATGGCAGGAAAACTCAGAAAATTTTCAAAGTACCAGAACTATCGGCCCATCGGAAGACTCAGTGACAATATGTTCTGATGCAGCGGGCACTTAGTGGGAAGGCCACCTGATGGATGGTAACCGAAAAAACTTTGAAAATTTTTCTAAGTTCGACCATCGGTGATCGGCGGAAGATAGTTGTTCTCATCGCCGATGGTTAGATGGGGAAACGACCGATGAACATTGGCAAGAATTAGTTGAGTGGATTGCCGTCATTGCGGGTGACTAGGGAACTAACCGTCTGATGCATCAGTTGCTATTCATTTCGACAGCCAACACAGTGGAAGAAAGAGAAAAGAGAAAAGTTTTGAAAATTATTCTAAGTCATAAAATCATCGGCGAAATTTAGATGACGGAACCGTCGATGCGGCGACAGACACCGCAAAAGAATTTAGTTGTTTCTTAGCCTGTCATTGTGGTTGCCATGTGGACTAAAATGCCGACGCATAGCACTTAGTATATCTGATCACCAAAAGAAGAAGAAGTTTTGAAATTTTGTTTAAGTGTTGGAATCATCGGCAGAAGTTAGTTGATGAGACCGCTGATGACATCGAGGGAAATTAATTGATCAAGCGCCCACCATTACGGATGGCTAGACCACTATGCTTTCGATGCATAGATCCTGCGACCGCCGACGCCGAGGAATTTCAGAAAGTTTGATGAAGTAACAGGACCGTCAATGATCGACGATGATTAGTTGATCACATCGCCGATGCACATCTCATCATGTTGCAGAGGCAGCGAAAGTCGGTGACTATAGTAGAAGGAATTAGTGGAACAAAGCACCGCCATTACGGAAGCCTAGTGCACTCAACCTTCGACGCATAGAGCCTTCGACCGTCGATGGCACAAAATTTGAAAATTTTTTCTAAGGCCCGAAATCGTTGGCCATCAGAAAAGGATAGTGTTTCGTCCGTTCGCTGTTGTGGAATCCTAGAGCACTAGTCTTTCAACAGGGAGAAGCTCCGACTTTCGATGCCGGTCAAAATCATGCTTTAGTTCGTTGATCAGAAAGCATTAGCAAATTGGACCACCGATCGGAAAAGGATCGAAGATGATGATCCATCGTTGCGACTGCTAATCAAACTAACCCACCAATGCTTTAGTCTTCCACTCGCCAATGCCGAGGTGTTAGTGGATTATGGTGGTGACAAGCATTTACTTGATCGACGAAGGAGAGATGGAGCCACCAAAGTCAGCGGAATCTAGGGAAAGTTTTCACTGACAGATAACAAACGGATCGGCGGAAAATAAGAGATTGTTGAGTTTATGAAGGTTCGGAAGGAAGAGAAAAATTTCAAAAATTTGTCTAAGGCATGGAATCATCGGTCATCGGCGATGGTTAGTTGATCACATCGCTGATGATTAGATGATGTGGTCGCCGATGATCTACGACAGGTAAAGTTTGTTGAACGTACGCCGTTGAGGAGATCATGAGGACTAACCATCCGACGAGGAATGCATCCGAGCACCTATGCCGCAGCTTCTAGGGGTTTCGATTGCCGATGGATGAAGAAAATTCAAAATTTTTCTAAGGAACAAGATCATCGGGAATCAAAAAATGATTGGAGATCGGGTCAGCGATGAACACTAATCCTTCGACACATACAAGTTCCCAGTGCTGATGTGTCTCAGCCTTCGATCGGAAAAGGATCGAAGATGATGAGCTGCCATTACAGCTGTAGAATGAACTATTCCACTGATGCTATTCCTTCTAGTTACTGATGCCGGGGGGTTCAGTGAACGTCCGGGATCACTACAGTGGCGACAAACGGAAGAGAATGAGGCGATGAAGCAGTCGACGCGAAGAAGAAGAAAAAGGGAAATTTGCAAAATTTGCCTAAGTAAAGAAAACATCAGAAAAGTTTGGTAGACTACCCTTTCAATGAATAGTTGTTCCAACCACTGATCGAAAAAGTTTAGTTGATCAGACCACCGACCGAAAAAATTAGCGAATGGAGAACCACCGTTGCGGCTTCTCAAGCAATTGCACACCCGATGAACAATTGATTTGCTCGCCAATATAGATCGAGAGTTTAGTCATTTTGCCGCCGAAATGCTGGAGAGGAATAATGGAATAGTCTGCCGATGAAATTCAGAAGTTTAGACCACTACAGGTTCGATACGTTGGAGAGGGATAGATAAGAAGACTGCCGATGAGTAGCGCAGAAGATTAGTTGGTTTGTTGCCGAAACGCCGGAAGGTTAGTAAAGAAAGGTCCCGATAGATAGTCCTGGACATCGTTGATGTAGATCGGAAGACTAGTCCACTGAGGTCTGAAATGTCGAAAACTTAGTTGGGAAGTGACCCAATAGGGAGAAAGAAAATTGGGTTTTCCAGTAAAATTTTCAGTGGATTCTAGCTAAGTGTTTCAATGAATTTTCATGGAATTTTTCAGCAATTTAGGGCTGAAAGGAAAGAAAATTCCAAGTGGCTAAAATTAATAATTCAGACCAAAACACAGTTGAGTGTTTTGCCTAAATTTGATAAATGTCATCCTTTTAGAAGTGGTGTGGTTTTCACACCCGAGGTTAGAATGAAGCATGTGGATAGGCGTTGGAAATATTATCCAATAGGGAACAAGGAAAAGTCACCAGAATCTGAGTATGGAGTAGCAAAGTCCTAATGATGGCCTGAAAGAGAAAAGTGCTGCTGTCAAATGGACAAATATGGGAAATTACATGCCTAGAGGTAGCAAGACCATGAAGTCAAACCAGCTGTTGTGTGGAAGAGGAGTTCCATACAAGGATGCGGGACTTTCTTGGAAAGGGAAGTTTTCCTAAAACCTATCTCGCTGATTATAACTACATTTCATAAGTTTTTGAGGGTATGCTTTGCATACATAGGATATTGAGGATTATACATTTATAATGAACCACTAATGATAGTTATTGCATTGTTGTTGGCATTAGTGGAAAAACCAACGACAACATGGACTTGGCTGAATATGTGGCTGATGCGGACAAATGTGACTAGCAACCCTCTGGAGAAAGGGATAAGGCAACAAGTCCATAATCAAAAGTTGCTGAGCAACTTCTGCAATCTCCTGCAAAGGACCAACCAAACTGGTAATGCCAAGGGTGTAAGTAGGACCCATGAAGGTAAGAGTTTGACTATGACAAATTCCATGGAGTGGTAAAGGAACCATTTCAAAGGCTGTTATGGATGCAGGATAGTAAGTGCATGAAGAAGGTAGTCAAGATCAACTGACTGCCGAAAATGCCCTATGAAAGAGCAAGGTGGTACGAATGATACGCTTGTGAAGTAAGGAGTATCTAAACATTTCATTTAAATTACATAAATGATGTGACTATACCCTGTAATTTAAAGTATGATAATGATTGCGTGAAGTGAATGAGTTTTGGTAATATTGATGTGATTAACAGCTGGAAATGTTTGAATTTTATAAATTCTGAAAATGCTTCAGTGATTGTTGTAGCAATGGAAAAAGTTATAGGCATCAAGAATTACCAAATGTTTGGCTGATTGAAGTTTAGGTTTCAGGTAGATTATTTGGGATATGGAAAAATGGGTAAGACCATGACAAAGGCCGGAATCTACCATGTGAAAGAGCCAAACCTCATGAGAAGAATCTCATGGTTGTGATAATAGTTTGTATGCATAATGAGTTGTAAATTTGAATTTGTGAATTTCGGATTTGAGAAATTGCTGACAACTACTAATCACTATCGGCTTGCATAAGATTGTGTCAGGAGGACGCATTGTAAGTGGGTATTCATACTATGTTAGTAGGCATGAAATTATAATGGGCATAGTGGTGCTACTCACAAGAGACCCACAATTGAGGATCACCTCATTGCCAAGCAAATCAATTTATGTAGTAAACAAAGTTGCAATTCCTATTGAATTTAATTACTAATGTCATTCGCTTGGTTATGGACAATCAATTCAGATTGTATTATCAGATAATGATTGACTATTTGGCCATTTTCTGAATGTGCCAAGGGTACACACTGCAGGAAGATCGTGTGTGATGGCCTACAGGAGCCAAACTTCATGGGAAGGTTTTCCCTTATCTTGGAAATGGTTTCGGGTGAAACTCCATTGGACATTTTGGAAATGTCTCATCTGCACCGCATGTTTGGTAAGAAACATGAGTGATATGGTATGAGTTATGTCGGTAAGACATGTGTGGATACGAAATGTAAAGAGGAATTGGGATGGAAAACCAAGGAACTATCAACTCAAAGAAGGGAGCCCCCATTCCTCCCTAACGAAAGAATACTGCCTTGACATATGGATAAGTTTTTTGTTGTAACGTCCCCGACCCTCCGACTGGAAAAGAGGACGCTACCATGAATATTAACCATCCGGGAAACCACCCCATGAACATGTATGTACATAAAATGCTGAAACAAAATGCTTTGAACTAGAACATGCATACATGATTATTTATCATACAGCAGAAGCAAACATACGTTCATACAAGCATTCAACATGTTCATCATATTCATTAACAGTAAATATGATTGCAGAAGTAAAATAGATAAGATTACTTATCTCATAAAGAACTCATCTCGCAACTAGCTACGTTGCTGCAAGGTTCCACCCAACCATAGGCTAGCATGCTCTTAAATCTCTCAGCAATGCTTCCACCCCTGAGCTGGGCATGATTCCCCAAGGAATAAGGAACAAGCAGGCTTACACATTGCCAAGGATACACAAAACACAGCTAAGCCAACACAGTTGGGTTTATCAGGCCATAAACAAGACAACCAAGCCAACATGGTCAGGTTTATTAGGCCATCAAGGAGCTGGGAAAGGCTAAATGCTAAGCTGGTGATCCCATTACAGAGCTAGGAACACCTACACTAGAACTAGCCTGACTTCTAAGGCACCCACACACACCCAACACAAGGAATCGGTCCCTTCTCTGCTACACAGTCCCTCAGGCCCTGACTTCCCTTCCAGTGCTATTCAGGGGTTGTGGAGAATAAATCCATCTCTCTAGCTCCGTCTATGTGATTTCCAAACACACCAGGTTTATCAAGCAAACCAAGCCCACATCCCTACTCCCAACACAATCCTGCCACACTCCACTCCCCAGCAAAACAACTACCTTAACTACTCTGCAGAGCATTAAAGTGGTATTTGGATAAGACAAGGAAAGATGGGAAAATCAAACAGGGTGGTGACACATGGATTTTCCCCCATTGGTTTAAGGTTTGACATCCCCCCCTTATCCTTATGAGAATCATGCCCCTTCTCAATTTAGTTGCTGCGAACATAGCTGGTTGGGTTATTTAATTAGAGATGCATATTTACATGATGACAAAACTTAATATATGCCATATACCATGATAGACCATTAGCAATGATTTTATTTTCCGAAACATAACACAACTAAATCGATGGTGGGGCTTTTGCCTTTAGCTCCACACCATGATTCATTACAATATATACATCATGTACATTTAATGCAACGGGGTCAAAACCGAGGTGTTACATCTGTGACCCTAGCTAAGAATATGCATGTCAAATTATTAAATTCAATATGTAGAGCATGTTTTGATTTTGTTTCCATTATGGCAGATTGCTTGAGTATGCATAGGGCCTACATGGCACACACCGAAAAAGGGTGCACACTTTTCTGATGTCAAATCATGGAAGGATTTTTCAATATTGATTACACCCCAGGGAGTGGACGCACTCCTAGTGTCTCAATACTTGATAGTGAATGGTGTGAAATATGGTTACAATTT
>LPNX010685011.1:592950-664213 GCA_001517045.1 Pseudotsuga menziesii
TGCCTTTTGGGAAGGCATGAAAAATATGAAAGTCTCCTTGATGAGGCTTGGACTGTCATTCTAATTGGGCAATTAAATGACTGATATTAATGCCTATATTATGTTTGGTCTAACAAAATTTCAATGATGCATTTCACAGGTGAGAAAGGTGAAATCCAGTGGTGCACATTGATCATGGCAGCAAACCAAAAGTTGCTGGACTTGGCTGGAAGTCTCATTCAAATGATTTCCAGGACCTAAGATAATATTGGAGAGATGCTCAAGATACAGAAAAGGTAGAATGAAATGAACCACTAGATTTTGCAAGACTCCATTGGTTTGCAAAGGGAGGTGAAAAGCCTTTTGGGCGCAATCGGCACCAGAAAGGAAGGTGGATCAATGATGGGACATTCATCCAAGCGATCCATTGAGAAATGGTCCAGGTATGAATAATTAAAGGAAATTGAGCAAGTAAAGATGAAGCAGCCAGTGAAATGCTAGGAATGCGGAGGACATCATTTACGCTGGTACTGTCCCACGAGGGAACATGAAGAGGGAAGTAGCCACAAAGTTCCTAGGCTTCGGGATAAGCCAAGAGCTGAGAACTAGCAAGAGAAGTTCTAGGAAGTCGAGGAGCTTGGTCCTGAACATTCAAAGTAGATAATTGAACATGGGACAGGTCTGCAAAATTTTGAAATTTTGATGTGCAAATTGTATATGTATTGGAACACCGAGGACGGTGTTATTCCAAGGGGGAGGGGATTGTAATACCCCGGTTTTGACCTTGTTTACATTAAAGGGTACATGATGTATATTTTGTAATTAATCATGGTGAGAAGCTAAAGGAAAAAGCCCCACCATTGATTCGGCTGTGTTATGTTTTGGCAATAGGGATCGTTGCGATGGTATATCGTGCTATCCGACACATTATAGATTTGGCATCATGTAAATACACACATCAATTTAATTAAACCTATAGAAAGCTACGACGGTGCAACGTTAAATGAAAGGGGCATGATTCCCAAGGGTAAGGGGGGGGATTGCTAAACCTGGACCCATGGGGGAAAAGACACATGTCGCCACTCTCTTTTTGTCTCCTTAAACCACCACCTTAGTTTTTTGTGGCTAGGAGGGATAGCGTTTGGCTGGCAAGAAAACCACGCTCATGCTTGCACCCACTCTCCACGACGTGCCTCTTGATGGCCTGCCCACTAACTGGATCGGGAGTCTGTTCATCTTCCCTCACACTGAGTAGAGTTAAAAGGGGGCCACCATTCATTGTTGGGGGTTCATTCTCCCTTTTTCTTAGGGATTTTTAGTCTGTGAGATAATCACTCTCGCGTAGAAGATCGTTTCCTTTTTCCCTTTGTCGGACTGTGAGATGTTCGGTTACTTCATCGCTGAACCATGGTTGTTGTTCTCCTCTGTTCATTTGGGTGCTATGAGTCCCTATGTTGTGTGGGCGGTGGTTTCTTTCCCAATTTCAGTTAACTGTGTCTTTTTCCAGATAGCAGGATGTTTCCATGGTTTCCATCGTGAGGTGTTTCCCTCCTGTTCATGCAGAGAGAAAGAGAGCATGTGTTTAATCCACCCGTGCTGACTGTGAAAACATGATGGAGTTTTCTTGTTGAGGGTGGATCTTTGTTTCCCATCATTGTTGCCTATGTTTTCTTCCACTTTTTGCTTTGGCTGTGTCTTTTTCCCTTGCATATAGGTTGAGAGTCTGTTCTTCCCCTTTTCTGCCTGTGTAATTTCTCCAGCAATTACATTGGGGATTGTGTGTGCTGTGGGCTTGTGGATGTTGGATGGCTGTTGATTTCCACATTTCGTCAGCTGAGTTTTCCCTTGTCCATGCTGGGAGTGTGGCTTCTTTCCTTTTTGTGGACTGGGTAATGTTTCCATCATTTCATTGTAAGTTTGGGGCTGTTGACCTCCCCTGGTTTTGGGTTGCTCTGTATGCAAGTACCTTTTGGGTTGCTACTGATTTGTTTTGGCCATGCTAGGGCCAAGAACAACTCTGAGTTTTCTTGAGGACTTGAGCCGTGTTCAACCTTTTGTTTGGGGTTGTCACCCTATGGTCTTCATCTTCTTCACAGAGTTGTGAACTGTTTGTTTTGTTTCGGTATGTAGTGGTTGGTCTTTGAACTGTTGAGAGTAGGATTAGAGGCTAGGTATGCTTGAGAAAACTGTTGTTTGAGGCCACCAGCGTAGCATTGAGCCTTTCCTAGATCCTTGACGGCCTAGTAAACCCTACTATGTGGGCTTGGCTAATTGGTGTACTTTAGCTTGTGTAAGCTTGCTTTGAACCTTATTCCTTGAGGAATCATGCCCAGCTCGGGGGTGGCAGTGTTGCTGAGAGATTGATGAGCACACTGGCCTATGGTTGGGTGGAATGTTGCAGTGATGTAACTGGTTGCGGGATGAGTTCTTGTCAAATGAGTATTCTTGACTATTTCGTATCTGCATTTATATTTAATGATTGATGAATATGATGAACATGTGGCATGCTTGAATGAATGTATGTTTGCTTCCGCTATGTATATGAAGGATTATGCATCTTAAGTATGTATTATGTTTAAGATTTTTATTTCAACATTATATGCCTGTTCATGTTCATGGGGCTGTTTGCTCGTATGTTTGGTGCTAGTAGCATCCACTTCGCTGGTTTGAGGATCGAGGACGTTACATCCATGCTATTTAAAGACTTGATCAATTTCCACCATATCAAACTCATAGTACAAATATATGTTATATAGGGTATGTGTGGTGGCTTAGTGTTGATTCATGCATGGCCCATGATCATCAAAGACAAATGTTAAAGGATTTGCACAACATGGATCGATCTTGAGGCTTGAGAAATGGTTAGAGGAGGAGCACTCCCATATCATGGTAATCTTCTTTCTGATGGAAACCTAAAACAAGTAATCCTATTCCCTATTGGATCTTTCTCTTGTATATTCAAAATTGCCTTTAATAATAGATTGTAAGTGTTGATATTATGTGGAACATGGCATCAAAAGAATGCATTTCCAACAACAATTATACTAAATGACTCCAACATATGTATACAAATTCTTTCCCTACTAGTACCTCCATTCGGATATGGTTTCAATGGCTTACTTTATGTAATATGATGCTAGAAGCAATTTTATTTTTATTGGACTCAAATACTCTTATGATTTAGCTCCACACACTCACATTCACTGAAATGTGGCTCCACACACTCACATTCTTGCATAGTCTGCTATACTATCACCTTTAGAACTTAAGGATACTAAGTGTTGCAAGGAGGATGTATCAGGAAAAATAATATTTGTTGCACTTCACTCATGAACACTGTCAGGAATAGTTCCAGTTCAATTGTGAGGTGGAACTGGAGCATTTGTAGAGCTAGGAGTTAAGGGTCCACTCAATTTGAGAATCTCTAAGTAAATATGGTCAATATTAAGTTGCATGCAAATTATTTTGGTTGTATTAATAGGTTGTATGCTATGTTCTAGAGAAGATATTGGTCACCTAATTAGAAACAAATATTCATGTAGTCATCATGAACTACATACCAATGTCTGATTTTCTATTAATTGTTAATTGAATATGTACTTGGATACATTTTCAAAGTACTTGAATTATCATTCAGTGCAAACCTACCATTTTTATTTGGACATGAATTATTTAAGGCTATGAATACTAGGTTGATTCAACTGAGGTATGATAATAAATGTTTGATTACCATGACTTTAGTGTGCTCAGGATATCCACTAATTAGCCATTTCCAACTTAGAGGAATCCAAGCTGGTCCATCTAATCTGTCCCTAAATGGGAAAACTATGATATATTTATAGTCAGTCGAGTGTGTTTCGAATATGAATCTTGTTTGGATTATGTAGAAGTATAACATGAAAAATATCCTTGGTTGTCTTGTTCATTAGAAGAATTCAGTGATGTTTAGTAGTTGGATGTATTTAACAGTATCCTTATTAGTGTGTCTTTTTTTGTTGAGGAAATGTTGAAGCATATATTGACCTACAAAGGTATGATGGAAAAATTTGACTTAATTGTTCTCAACAATAGTAGGAGCCTGTAGGTTTTCATAGTTCCATTCCATGATTGTAGATTATGTGGCTTTTGACAAACAAAATAGGGGTGATACTTCAAAGAATAAAAAGACAAGAAAGGTGATTATAGTTAAATTAATTCAGATGTATGTTATGGTGTCAATTCATTTGGATAATATATATTGGTCATCTAATTACCAATTCCAAATAGTTATATAGTCATCACCACTTACACATCCCTGTTTTCCTATTGATTAATTCATAACTGAATTGGCCTTGTGATTTAACCAATATAAATTCCTAAATTAAGTCAAACTCCCCTGATCTAATATGCTTTTCTTAGGATGAATGTCTAAGATTGATGTTCTATGATTATACTTCCCTTGCAAATGGGTGGAATAATTTCCCTTATTTAGTTCTTTTAGGATGATTAAACCTAATAAGAGACTGATTGGAGCAAACTTATACTTCTTGCAAACACATAGTTAACCATAACCCACATGTCCCAAAATGGGGAGGGAGACGAGGCTTCTCTTCTTTCTTCCTCTTGATTTGGTTGAGGTATTGGAGGAGATGGGGGTTTGGAGGCTAAGGGTGGGTTTAGATGATGGGAGTATTTTCTAGCTTGGTATTGCTGAGTGAGGGCTCAGGGGCTTCTATTTTATGACTGGGATATTGGTCGAGAGGAATGTGGTCCCCCACCTGTGGTTTTTTTGTGTGTTACTCCAACAATGGTCTTATTTGTCTACTTTAGTGAAGGGTTACATCCATGTATTATATTTGGGGTTACAAGTAAACTTATTTTTCCATCTTTCTAGTTTACTATCACTCTAAAAATCATTGTATACACACATACACACAACTCCACTCCTTAATAGGATACAATGTCTTGTATACCACTAAGAAATCCCCGAGAGTGTCCTTCAGAGTGGAGTATATTTGGGTTTGGAGTTGTATGAGTAATATTAGCCTTAAAACATGGCTTGGGTTTCTAGAATAGTCATTGGCATGAAAAAAATCAAAATGCACATTGCATCTTACTCATGTTTTGAAGATTCTTTTTGTGGGGCCTATATGGTCGCTCAAAACCCCACACATGGTCTGTGAACATTATAAGAGACAAATGTTATATCATAAGACCCTAATTTTTTCCCCATGCCATGGAAAATTACTCTAGAAACATAACTAGTGTGGAAAAACCTAAAATTCCTAGGATATTGAACCCATAGGGAAAAGATTCCATATTCAGTGAATATGTGATACTCTTGGAGTCAACATATGGATTGTGATCCTTGTACATGAACATAATGGCCTAATACCTTTTTTTTTTCATTAGACAATCACATGGGATTCAAGAACGATCTTTAGTGTGTTATCCCAAAATTGTAAGTATACATCATGCTGAAGACTCCCTATGTAGGGAATGACTAATGGTTGGGGGAAATTTGCATGGCCTACAAGACCTGGTGGTAATTACATGGACCTGAACCCTGGTTATCAATATCATAACATGTCTCATACCTTAAAAATGATCCATGGGGTTATGAAAGAAAAAAAATTTGATATGTATGACCTATGCAATGTACTAGGGGCTCAACATGGGCCATGATCCCTAAAGGAAAAAAAATTGGGATAAGGCTTTGGTTTTTACCATGCACCATGAATTGGGTCATGAAAACCATAACTATTAGACTAAACCTAAAAATGACAACCAAATCTCACTCGCATGTTGAAGATTCACTATGCAAGGTCTTTGTGGTGGCCCAAGGTCTTACACATTGCCCATGATCCCTAAAGATGAATGTTATGTCCTAAAGCCCTATATTCTAGTATGTAGCATGAATTAATCCATGAAAACAATATCTAACACTCTAAACCTCAAAATATGATCCATATCTCACTTATAGGCCAAATATTCCCTATACAAGACATGTGTAATGGCCTAGAGCACTATGCATGCCCCATGAACCCCAAGGGTTGATGTTAATTGTTTAAGACTTGGTTGACTGACATTGGATCATGGATTGGGATATGAGAACCATTTGTTATGTGTGAAATCTTGAAATGAACACCCTATCAAACTCAACGTACAAATATTTGTTATATAGGGTATATGTGGTGGCCTAGGGTCATTCCATGCATGGCCCATGAGCCCCTAAAACAAATGTTAAAGGTTTTTCACATTGGGGATGGATCCCAAGGACTAAGACATTGTTAGAGGAAGCAATAGCATATTAAGGTGTAAAAGAGGCTTTTAGTGTTCATCCATGTATAAGGTCCAAAACCACCACAAAATCCTTGTAAATATAATATTTTCCTACATGTGTTGTATGGGTGTGATTATGAGGATTTCCACACCAAGGATGCTTGTCAAGGACCTACGCACATGTGAGGAGGAATGCTAATGTATTAGGGACTCTAAGATGTTTTTATGGATCATGGACCATGAAAATAAACCAAAACCACCAAAAAACAATGTAAATTGAATATTTCATCTACAACATTTGTAAGGGTATCATTATGCGCTTTTTTTGAATCGAGGATGGTTCTTGGGCTCTTGGATATTGTCCAAGGAGGAACAATAATATTCTAGGTTGTAAAATAATATTTTATTGCTTGAGGACCATGTAGTTTTTAGTTTTCAAGTGTTGTATGGACATCATTGGAGGAGGAACAACAACATTAGAAGACTATAAATATGACTTTAGTGCTTCAATGTCATACACTCTGTCCAAAAACACCACACTACCCCATGAGAAAGGATAGGGTATGGTTTATAGTGATGTATTAATGAATATCGAATAATAAAGAGTATGTGATCCAAAGGATGTTTCCCATCCTTTTTGTGCTCAATCATTTTAATATTTGAATTGAACAATTTATTCCTTGATTGGAAAGCTCCTCTTACCCTCTCTAAAAACAAGGATAAAGTTGATTTTGCTATAATTAAACCAATATTTAAACCCCACACAAACATAATAATGATATTTAAATGCCATCATTTTCAAATGACAATACCAATATTAAAACCCACACAAATAAAAATATCTCCTTAAAATCAATCCATTAGAAATGTGATAAATTGTGTTTCCTTTTTTTGGAATTAATATTTTTGGGTTTCCAAAATGTATTATTGTGTTTTCCCTCCTTTTTGTTTTTTTTTCAATTAATAGAAATGTGTTTTCCTTTCTTTTAGGGTTTTTTTTTGTAATTAATAGAAATGTGTTTTCCCTCCTTTTGTTTTTTTAAGAATCAATATTTTTAAGTTTTCGGTTCTTCTTGTCTTTGTATGGAGGGAGGGTTTTAGGCGTAGAATTTTGCATCCATGGTTCATTCTTCTGCCTTATTTTCTAGGTCGATGAAATGAATGGCGTGGACAGGTCAGTTTCATGTTCATATCCTATTGTTTGTGCATCGAATATTTTATGCAATGCATAAAATTCCATTGACCAAACTCGTGTTTATATTTGGTGGATTGGTTGAGGTTGTGTAGGAAATCAGAAATATGGAGGCGCAATAAAAATCTATTCCAGACAATGAAGACAACATGGCTACATCAATCATTTTATTCCTTTTGGTTGGAATTTAAATTAAGGTATGTTTCCATAATTTTGAAAGATATTAGTGTAGGAAAATGATGTCTAGATATTTTAGGGCTCCTATAAACCATTTGGTCATTTAAGAAACCTCAGTCACTATGCCAAATATCAAACATTGCACTAGTTATAGGAATTCTATTCCTGTAATTTTTTGCATGCAATAATGTACCTTGGATAGCTTATGGGATTCACTTAAATATTGGAATGGAAAGACCTTGTGCTCCATGCTTCCTGAGATCTATGACGACTGGCTTGTAAATAATGGATTGATAATTGCTTTGAGATTAATATCTCTGGTTTGGTTTTGATTAGAAGACATTCCTGTGTCGATTTCTAACATACATGTTTATTAAATTAAACAAAACATAGGAAAATAATCCGTTAATAATTTCAATTCAAGGGGTGGGTAGGAAATAATAGAAAAAGCATTGAAAAAAAAATTCAAATTGCAAATAAATAAGCAGGCTGTAAGACAGGAAACTACCTGAAATCCCATTGCTTTTCCTTGAAAAACTTTGTGGCCTCTCCCACAAATGTTTTCCATCTTTTTACTACATATTCCTTCCTACTGCCAAACCACATTGAGGCTGTACGCTAGAGTGATGGAAACGAGTAAAGAATATTACCCTATCAGAGACGCACTTATGTTCTTTTTTTAAAGGCTCAGTTTGTTTGCTTAAGCTCAGCCCTCTTATCTTCATTGCATAGGTTTTCTATCCTTGTAAGTGAGGGCCTAGCTCTATTAAATAACCAGAGCCTCTACGGTGCATTTCGACCTGTTTGGAGGCAATTTCGACCTGGGTATATGCTTTTCTTTCAATTAGCTGATAGAGGTCAAACCCACTACATATTTGGCAGTAAAATCGAACATTGAGGAAGAGCTAAGCTCTATACATGGATTAATAGGAATTTTGATTTTCATTATGTGTGCTACATAGTAGTGAGTTGATGTGCAACTAAGAGTCAACTTTGTCCATGCACAACCTTATATTCAAAGCTATTTCCCTTATTTATGCCTGGGGTATGAACCTATTTCATTGTATGGTTTATAATCATAGTTTACAAGATTCCATGGTTGTTAATGGCTATGAGTGCATCACTCCAACACTGTCTTGCTAATTCACGGCTTGTATAATAATGGGTTGGCCATGAGGCTTGAACCCAAGCCAATAGATTTTGTAAGGCTTGCTTAGTCATCCATTGATAAAATGGGTCAGCATTTAGTGCGTCGTGGTAAAGGCTATGAGTAGATAAAAAAGGAGAATAAAAAAATACACCTTCAGCTCACATACTTAATGAAATAATTAGATCCATGTAAAAAAGGTCATGGAAGAAGAACTCTAAAATATGTAACCAAAATATTCACCTTTACCCCATAACATCTAACTTAAAAATGATAAGGGAATGTAAATTATAAGTTCTAGCTATAGTTTACTCCTACACATGCTGCATAAAAGAAAAGACTTGGATAGTCCTTTGGCCTGCCAAGAGTGGCTTCAGGTTCTTTTCACCTAGAAACAAGATCCCTTTTTTAGATCTAGTAGAAACTACACCATAAAGCTGAAAAGTTAATTGATCATCTAAATGGATTTGAGGGCTACACAACAACAAAATATTCTCTGGGTATACTTTAGAGTAAATGAATTGAATGAAGGATTGTACAAGAAAATAGGTGCATAAGGGAACTAAGAAAATTAGAAGTCTTCATTATATTAGTTCAAAAATTAACAAGTCCATGTAGTAAAGATTTAAATTTTAATGTATCTCTGAAGCACAAGCATGCATCTTCTGGAGTGAATATCTTCAATGAAGTGAATTTATAATATATGCATATTTACAAGTTCGTAAAGCCAAATTTTGTTTCTTGAAGAATCACATAGTGTTGTCATAGCTGTTCGCAGGCCCTGGATCTGAAGGAATACACTTCCCATGCTCTCTCCCTGGGTTGAAGATTTCTGATAGAACAACTATCTTGTCCACTGATTTAAGTTCCCCAGCCTTCCACTGAAATTCTGGCCCTTGCTGGAGAAAATCTCTGCGCCAATATGAGGTTTCATTCACCATGATCCCAAACTATTTTTTTACCCTAGACCCCACAAATTAATACTTTTTCCATCGTGAAAATCAGTGATATAAATTTTTAAAAATAAGAATCTTAAAAATGTCGCATAGCATATCTACACATCAGTTGTATTCAATAATGAGGTGCCAAAAGAATACGTAGGATACAATTATTAAGAATTAATGAAATGCATTGCTTAGTAAATGGATACAGTTATTCATAGAAAGCCTACTCTTAAAAGGAAACTCTAATTTGATTCATTTTTGATACATACTTTTCTTTTAAAGTGATGTTTTTCACTGTTACTCACACAATATAGTTGGAATGAGTGGCTCTGCACATATGGAAGGGTCGACCCCTTCATCTCCTAATGTTACAGGATGGGTTTCTTTGACATCAGGGGATTCATGTGCTCAAGGTCCAGGGTTGTTCAAAGAGTTAGAAGGGTTTATCAAGACAGGAACACTCCGTTAGGAGCACTGATCGAATTTGAAGGGTGGGTCTTAATTTCAGTTGGAAGGAAATTTATTTTGGGAGCCCTTCAAAGATAAAGGGAAATATAAATAATTGTAGTTTAATTGACAAGTATAAATTAACTAAATCCTTTCACCAAAAAAATGAAAAAAACAAATATTGTTCTTTCAAATTTTTATAATAAAACAATTGAACATCCCTTAATAATTACATGAAAAAATGATATATTTTTAATAAAACTTATTTTGAACACATTAAGTTGTCATATGTGTATCATTAATTTTACAGTTTAGTAACATAACAACTATTCTATTGTATTTTTTCCAGTTGGAGCACACTTCATTATACAAAAAAAACTACTTAGACAATGTCATAACCATATTAGGGCATCCACATGCTATCCAAGCTTGAAAGATGTAAGAATGATAAGGATTGGGCACCTAATAAAAAATAATACAAAACTCAAAAAACATTAAAAACAAATTCCTACATACCAAGCAAGTTATCAAAGCTAGCATAACCGGGGTTTGGGAATCAAATTTTTGTGTTCGACACTTGTCGTGAAAGCATACATGTATGGGATGAAGGGGAAATGGAATAAAACCTAAGTCATTTGAATCCTTGCAACTCACTGCATGTCTGAGTCTCAACAATATGCCTTTTAAATTGAACCAAAATACCAACTAGATTGGAGAAAGTTATAGGTGTGAGTAATTAAGGGCTCAGGGTTTTTTTTGTGTGTTTTGTACTAGTCCACGATTCACTGAATCGACAGTCACGGGAAGGATTTTAAGTTATTTAACGAAAAAAATTAATGCATATACCTCTATGTCGAAACCATTTTCCATGCTGATGCATGCCACTACCCTTTTATTGTCTTACCAAAAGGAATGCTAATGAGGAAGAAGACCTCAAATTATGGACTTCACCTTCAAAGAATGCCTTGCAATCACATTGGTAAGGAGTGATAAGACTTGATCATAACAATCCAATGTGTCAAACCTCAGTTGATAGTGTTAATTAAAGACTAATATATGGTAAATTTAATATAAGACTTACTTATAGTTGTCTATTACTCTTTGTGTCTTGACACATTTAATATTTAACGGTTGTCTCTGCGCTTTGACCCAATTCATATTATAAGGTGAGGATGTGCATGCATAATAATCCTTAGTTATGACTATGAGATGAGGATTTAAAGAGAAGATGATGGAAAGACAAGTAATTTTTATATGTATTTTGGTGGCGTCGAGGGAAAATGTTGTGAGAAACTAGAACTATTTAGAAGGACATAGGGAGATCACATCATGATCATGCCACCCATCAAATTGAAGACTATTCTTGAGAAAACAATTGTTTTTAAAATTTTATTAATAACCATTGTTTCTCCATATCGTGTGCCCAAATTACTCATCAAATTCTACCTGAAACACCATCCCTGAGATATCAAAGTATCCTAGACTTCAAAACCACTGTTTTGGATGGTTGTAGGTGATATTTTAGTGCCATACCAAAAAATAGAAGTTACCCCTTTCCCACTGGTTTATTTCTTCTTCCATACTGGTCTGGGTTCTTCTATTGCTGATGTCATTCTACACGGTTTTATTCGAGTTAGTACTAGGTTCACCAAATATTTATGTAAAAATAACACTTTTTATATATGTGCATATGGTTGATGGTTTTTTGATGGGGATTATGGAAATGTATACCTATTTTTTTAGGTTCTTTAGTCAGGGGATTGGGATAATTGGTTACTAGTATATAAGAGGGATATAATAATGTATACCTTTTTATCAGGATATTTGTATACTTAATACGGGTTGTTAGTTAATGATGGATATGAAGGAATGTATACTTGTTTTTAAGAATCAATATGAAACAATACCTTTATCCCTGTTATGTGGTATGCCCAGGTTTCTTAGAAATCTACCCAAAAACCCCATCTAGAAATATCTCACAACCCAAAACCGAAGACTCGATCCAACTCTCAGTCAACTTAGGTTCATCAAGCAGTTAAGAGAATCTAATGAAAAATGAAATGAAATGAATAATTATGAGATTTCCTTAATTTACTTGAGCGTACATTTTCCATGTCTATCTCTATTTAATACCCATGCCAGCCCCTTCATTTGAATAAAACATGTTATTTCTACTGTGATAAGTTTTTTTGAAAAAATAGATTTCAGGATAAAACATCTTGTATTAGTACTGCTAATTTAATTGGTTAATGAAACATATGCAATACAAAGCTTTGTGGTATTTTAATGATTAGTTTTGTTCTTTCTATAATAACTACCGCTTATATCATTACATACAGATATCTATGTAATATTGATAAGCATTGCTTACTTGTCACTGAAATTCCTATACATGATTTAATGGTAAAGTAAGTGCATTGCTCTATTTAAACATTTATATTATGATAAAGACCAAAGGAATCAGTGAAGTCAATGCATGCACATCCACCCTGAATATGCGCTTTGAGGTGGGGGGGGGGGGGGGGAAAGGATCTTATATGCTTTTATTAGTTGGGTTCTAAATAAAAGATGTAATTATTTGGAAGAGGCGAATGTCTGCAAATTTAGAAGTGTTCTGGTTAGCACCGAAAGAAATAAGGAATGTTGGTTATGGAGCAGCTTGAACCTAAAAAACTATATGTATTTTATTCCACCTCAGCAAAAAATTGTTAATTTATGCAAGGTTCATCACTCTGAATTTTAAATTAGTTCCAACCATGACTATTTCAATATTTTTTTCTCGAAATTGTCCTTCAAACCCTTCTTTCAGTGTTGATATGGAAGTATGTGTTGCATCATCAAGCTCCATGTATTATGCGTATCACTTTGCAAGAAATGTTTTTCCACTGATCACCTTTTCTCCCATTGTTGAAGCCTTTCATGAAAGGTAAGAACCTGGAGGATCCACTTGATACAACTAAGTACCATTTTCATCATAACCAATAACTAAAAGTGAAACTCCAAAGAGTCTTATTCCTTTAGAATTGGGAAATCCGTGCATCGTTGTGGTGGTAAACAAAGTATGGTGGATAGAAATAAGGCTTAAACCACTTTAGAGTTGTTCCAATCAAGTCATTCAAAGTCCCATATAAATATTAGATTAATGCTATAGATGCAACACTGGATTTAGTTTTATCAATTAAACAGGGCTTTCCATGTATGTCTTTTGGCCCATGTTGTTGTGTTATATGCATTTTTCTTTCCATCTAATACACATTTTCATTGTTTGGCAAGTCATAATGATGGATGATATTTTGTAGGACAAAACATAATCAAAACATTGCCATGAACATTATGTAAGTATTCCATATTGAATTAATTTTAGGATTTAGAGATGACTTGACCATTATTCGTAATGGTTTGTTGTTTGTATTTCTCCCAACACAACCTTTTGATATAGATGCCACATTTTATTGCTTTCCATTTCTCATTGATTTAGATGAGACCAAGACCTCAATTTTCTCTAAATTCCTTAATGAGAGGTTCGTGAGATGACGATTTAGGTTGATTATGGTATTCCCATAGCATTGCTTCATGAACCATTCTTTCAATTTTGTTTTTAGTTTATTCTCCTTTATTATGTTGTTAGGATGATAATATATTGATATATTTATTTATGTCTGAATTTTGTGATCAATCCCATTTCTTATACAAAACAAACAACTTTGGAAGTGAGTGTATGGATGGAAGTATGCAAACATAATCTATGTTTTTGCAAGGGTTAGAAGGTCCACTAACATTCGAGAATATAAAATAATATTAAAAAAGAGGGTATTTTTAGCTGTCATTGTTGTCACCTTGAGGCTTTTTAGTGCAGTGAAATTTGGACTTTAACATTGAACACTTGTGAAAGAGAAGAGATGTAGAAATACATATTAATTGAGTTAATTGATACAATTTGCTATCATCTTTTCATTGTGGTTCAATTACTTACTCTACATGATCATCCCTAACTACCAATACTAACTGTTATTCTTTAACTTGATTGGTCACTAACACTCATGATATTTACTACACATTTATACATAATATATCAGGGATCCTAATATATTATTAAGCGTCACTTATTCTAGCACCTCATCTGAACACAAAATACATTTTTTTAAAATTCCCCTTAATATAAAATCCATAGCAACTTACTCAGTAACTAAGAATAATTACAAAAGTTGAAGGGAATTCTTGTTCAGTCTTTAATAATGCAACACTTCTCTAGTTCTCAATATCTAAACACTACATTCTGTTGTATGATGCAGGTTTTGTTGGTAAAGAAATGTATGCAATGTCATATCAACCAAGTTTTGCATTGGTACATCAAAGGTATTCTTGATTTTATCAATATTTTTTCTTGTCTTTCTTTGACTATGACATATGTCATTTAAACAAGTGTTTGAACATGGTATTTTATGATTTAAATATGATATTATCTACCAATTGATAATAATGGGATTCTAAAGATTAAAGAATTTTTCATGACAAGATATTTCTGTAGTGACCAAAATGGAAACCTAACCAATAGAGTAATCACATTGTGATATAGGTAAGTGAAATATGACCTATTTTATGATCACAATCAATTTTGTCTATATTATGAATGCTTTCTTATTTACAATGCAAAATCTATATGGAACTTCTTTAGGGTGTTTATTTTGCATTCTAATGTTATGTGTATCTCCCTAGAGCTTCCATTTCTGGATTCTTTGTTTCTTTATGTTAGAAACAGTAAGATCATTGCCATCTAGTATTCCTATGACATGGAAGGTTTTGAATTCATAGTTAAATGGATGTTTCTCATAGTCCTATTGTGGCCTGGAAAATCACAGGTAAGAATAGTAGGGATTCTCCCCAATAAACATTCCCAATTAGATCGTTATTGTTTGGTGTGGGGAATCTATCCGGTTTACGATCCGGCTACCGTAGGTCAAGTAACAATTAAAGTGTTTTATCGGTTACGCCCCAGTCCACTGTGTATATTTTTAGTTTTTTGATGTTTAAATATGATGTGCAAGTGCCTAACTAAATGCAAATGATAGAGATAACAAGGAGGGTCACAATGTGATGCGTAGGTTCTTACCTCTCGTTTTACCTCTCTTGCTTCTAAATCACAAACAACAAAAAACTAACTAAGACTCGCTAACCTATCCCTAGGGAGAAAAACTGTCATTAATGGTGAGTAATGTACTGTATTGCATGCATAAAGAAAAATCACAGATAGCTGTTAACGTTTTTGAACACATGAATATCAATAGAAAGATAAACAATAAGATAGCTTATTGTTAATTAAAACATTCATTACTCAATGTGGAAATTTCACAAAATAGACAGGAGTGCATTCATAACATGAAAGAATTCAACAAGTTAGAACGAGCTCACAGTTCATGGAAACAAGCTGAAAAAGAAATAGTTCATATCCAACTAGCCCATAGCAAACATTTGAAAATCCACAGAACTTTCTCTAGCAGAAACATATAACTCTTTATTGTAAAATGAATTAGTTCTTCTTACAATACTTTCTCAAGATAATCTAGAAAAAAGGTCCTTTTCTATCTAAAACTCTCCTATACTTATACAAAAAGAAAAACTCTTGGGCTGCCCCTCATTGTCTCTTGAGCTTCCCCAACCTTTATTTTTCCAAAATTTTGTCCTGTAGCTTGTGCACATAATTAATACAATATATTACATTTTAAATCAATAATTCCAAAACATTTTATGAGGAAGGGCGAGCTTGCTCATTGGTGAACTTCTTCCATGCATGAGCATCTGCTGCTATGCCTTCAAACCCGAAAGGCTCAAGAAATCGAATGTCAATTTAGTATTTGGCATCTTGGGTCTTTATCCCCTCTATCCTAGTAGGACTTAGGCACATCTAGTCTTCTAATAAACGTATGCTCACGGCTACATGTGCCACTACATTTTTCAATATCCATTCATGTAGGTCCTTGAACTGCTGGATTTCTTGCTCATATTCTTTGTACCTGTCCTGTAAATGTTTTAGAAACAATTCATGCTCAGGTAGCACATCCAATCTCTTTTCTGCAGAAGTTTGACATCGATTGTATGTGGAGAGCACTCTCCTGCAAAATTCAGCACATGCTGTCTTTGTCTTTTTCACTGTTTTCTTGAACTCCTCTGCTACATTAATTGCAATTTCCAGTAATTCATATTCCTACTTTAAAATTTGATGATCTTTTACGGCTAGCTCTACGGGAGATTCCTTATTGGTCTCTACCCAGACCATTCTTCCTTTTAGAATCTCCAATATATCTTGAGACCTATCCAAGAAATATGAAGTGGTATGTACAATTTATTCTAGCCTGGTGTCTATCTGAAAAATTTTGCACCTTTCATCTTCTATCTGTATCTATATTTGATGGATCCTTTTTCTTTGAATAAGAACATGCACTTTCAAAGGTTAGATGTCAGTTTTCTGCTCCATAGCATCCTTAAGTGATGTGGTCAATGATTTTTTTGCTCTTCCAAGGCTGCTACCTGCATCTGATACTGCTTCTCCTTTTCTTCTGCAGTAGCCTTCTCCATTTCCACCTCAGTAACCCTGCTCTCCAACTTATTCTTTTCTTCACTTGAAATTTCCATATGATAACTGAAGATTATCCTTTTCAGTCTCTAACATCTGATGCTCTTGCTGTAGCTTTTGTAATTCAGCTAAGGTAACTTGAGCACTCTTCTCTGTGTTCTCTGCAAATATTGCTAGAGCATTATTATCTGCTTGCAGAGGTTGACATTCTATTCTTGAAGTCTTGACTTCGCCTATCATATCTTCATATTTTCTCTTTATCTTCTGGATTTCATCTCTTTCCTTCTTTAAGGTTTCCTTCAATTGGGCCACATTCTTCCTTGACTGCTCTAGATCAGTCAAGAGCCTATCCACATTTTCTTCAGTTGCTAAGGTCAAAGATACCCCAACTCTCACTATCAACCATGGCTCTTTATGCGTACCATGTACAAATGCTTTGTCTGTCACCATTTTTCCTGGCTGTCCCCTAGTATCTACCTTCTTCTCAGTTCTTTTAATGATTCTTTTCTTTTATTTGTCATAAAAAATGGTATTAAAATTAGGAACTTCCTCCCCTTTAGTAGGCATGAAAGGAATCAAATCAATTTTAGAAATTGAAGCCTCTCCTAATATGTTGCCACAAGATACAGCAGGTTCCAAGGGATTAGGATCAGATTGTCCTTGCTCTTGATCTATTTGGTCTTGTACTTCTTGTATATCAACCTACTCTATGGGATGATTCTCTTTGTGGGACTCTATTAGTCTGAAGCCCTCATTTTCTTCTTGTTTCTTCTTTATTTCAGCCTCTTCTTTTCTTTTTCTTCCTTCCTAGCTGCTTCGTCAGCAGCTCGTTTCTTTTCTTCCTCTTGAATTCTTAACCAATTTTTTGCTTCCTGTACTAATCTTCTAGCATCTTCTTCTCTTTTCTTTGTCTCTTCTTCTTCTAACTTCTTATCCTTTTTTGAAGTCTTGCCTTTTCCACCCATAGTTGTTATTTTTTGCTTGAATCTTTTCTTGAGGGTGATTATGTTCTTTGCATTTTGGAATGTCTCCTCATCTTTGTCCCAGAAGTCAGTATATTCAAAATGGATTCCTGCTTCTTTGCAGTAGTCAACTACTTTGTTATGGGAGTCATTTCTATGAAAATTCATTTCTCCAAAGCGAAAATATTCTAGCTCTTTAACAAATTCTGCTCCCTGCTTTACCCTTGAAAACTTATAGCTTCCAAGTAAGAAAGGTATTGCAGGTTACGCTGCCTTCTTATGTTCAAACAAAAAATTTTGTACTCCATCAATGTATATCTGTCTGACTGCCTCCTTGTGGAGTACATAATCTATAGCATATTTCAGGAGTAGAGAAGGAGCTCTGGAGCCACCATACATCCTTACATATAATCCATCCTCCATTAAATAATAATCCCCAAACTCTTGTATGACTTTAAATGCCTCTTCAGACATGCAATTACATTCAGTCAAGAAAATTAGGGTATATAAGGGCATAATGAAATGCTCACAAATTTCCCTATAATAATTGTGAGACTTATGTGCCCACACCAATTTATAGGCTACATATACTGGGGTTCTATCCTTCTCCCAGTTACATCTCAAAGCAGGAAAATCCTAGGTGCACAATATGCAATCAATTAGGATAGAGCTCATATAAAATTCAGATTTCTTTTGAGATACTCCTCCTAAGGCTGCCAATATACATGCAGAGAGGTTGTTCGACACTATGTTGGCCCAGTTGAAAATGGTTCCTTGTGTAGCCACGAAAAAGATAACCGGTATCCAACCTATCTTGAAACTCTTCCCATGTGCTCTGCCAAAAATCCTATTGAGCATCAATGTAATAAACCTGCAGGGAGCACGAAGAGTAGAGGTGTCATATTCTCTGGAAGGTCTGGTTCAGAAATTCTTTCTTGGTATCACCATTCTCTTTACAGTTTCTACCAAGTCCAGAGCTATCTCCTTCAACCAACTTTCTGTCAAATAGACCTGTGGTAAAGGTAAATGGTATGCCATGGAGACATAGGTAGGGCTACATCCAGCATAGCCTTGATTTGTAGTGTTTTCTAGAATCATTGTCATCACATCTTCTCTGGGAAGAATCCAACCTATTACTTCTGAACAGGGAAATAATTCGGGCCTTGTAGCTATTTCATCAAGGTTGACTTCTCAATGTTAGCATAGATCGTCATTTCTTCAAACCCAGCATCAGGTACATTCTGGTTCAAGATCATTCTAAAGATTTCTCCCCACTTGTAGTCTAGTTCAACTCCAGTGGTGGCTTTGGTGTCTTCATAGATGAACTCTACTTTGGTGATTATCTCTACCTCAGGCTCTCCTTCAACCATTTGAACTTTATTCTTCTATCTCTTTGACATGTTGTTGTTATAGAAATCAACCTATCACAGTCAAACAACATGTTTTAGGCTAACTGAGCTCTAGCAAGTACTTATAGCAATACACAAAAAAATATACTTATTTATTTACCTCTTCTGCATGCATGCTTATTAACATAGGTTGAACACAGTCTTTATGAATGAAAGATTTAACAAGAAAAAAAAATCTCCGAAACTGTTTCCTAAAATAAATGAATGCCTAAACTCCACTATCTCAAAACTAAATCGACTGAAAACCTTTCTTCTCACACAGGTACCTATCAGACTTATTCTAATGCCAGATCTCAACAAAACCTTCAACCTCAAAAGATAAACCCTATGTAGCAACCGTCTTCAAGAAAAACCATAATCGACCGAAAAAATCTCCCGAGTCCCACGGGATATGGTAACTGGGGAAAAAATGGCTTCTTAACCTCTGGCATACCAACAAATGATGAATAAACAGGTGGTGCGGATGGAAAAATGCCCATCTGTAACACGCCCTAACAACTCGCGCAAGAAATGCATATGCATCGATAACGCTTCAACAGTGTATAGACTCAGACTCCACAAAAATGAAAAATAAAAAACGGCCTAAAATCCCTCCGCATTTGTAATATAAAATAACTATGAAAACCGCCACCGACATGCAAAATCCTACCCCCCTATGCAGTAAAACCTAACCTATGGAAAACCTAACGGTTCAAATATCAACCAATAACAACCAAAATAACAAAACCACGGTTTACCTACCTAGCAGTAGCGATGTAACCGACTGGATGGAATGAAATTCCACGGGTGTAGAGCAGAATGAATGAGGTTTTGATAGCTCTGTGTGCACGACTTCTCCGGACTTCTTCCATAGTGTAAACGACAAATCCTAATGCGAATGACAAGTCAAAATTCAAATAAGACATCATAACACATGGCCTCTCTATATATATAACGACCAGCGGGAAACTATCGGTAAACAACTATAGAACCATCGGAACAAACATCCAGAGGATCGCTGTAATGGCGAGCACGATCAGAACTACGGAATCGAGATATGTTAATTCAATCAGACATCAGAACCACTAACCGGTATGCTCGGAACCAAAAAATGATCATCCTTCGCAACGCCGGCTGTGGACTGTTCTATCCTCATGGTCCTCACTTTGGGAACGGGGTATCGGAAATCGACAGAGCTAGAATCTTCGGTAGAAGGAATATGATGTTTTCAGAACTCCTCAAGACTGGCCTCCCACAACGTCAGGTGAGATATATAATATCACTCAGGCTTGCTCCAGTCAAACAACCTGACAATGAAATAAAACATTATCGGATATCGGAAGGTGAAATAAAACAGTTCATCGGACAAATATTACATTAAAATCTGGAACTTCGGCAAATCAAACCTGAGGATAAAAAAGAACTAGCTCCGATGTATCAGTGAGGGAGTCCAAAAGCACTCGACAGGCTTGATGGTTCTGTTTTTGCAATGTCGGAAGGATAGTCGACTATGCTTCCGATATCGGAAGAATAGTCGACTAATCTTTCGATACAGAAAAGTGAAAGAAACCAAGTTTTTTTAAAGAAAATTATGAACTCAGGGCATCTTTGGTGAAAACAAAATACTCCTAGGCTAGACTTAAGAAAAACAAATAAAAGGGGGGCCCTAAAATTGAAAATTTTGGGGCAAAACGTTGCAGCTGCAACAAGTCCTTAGGAAATTATACTAATTTCCAACATCTGCACAATGAATATAGAGTAGAGTCCTACACCTTATCATGATTCTAGTTTTTTAATTTTATCTGATTCTATTCCTTCTCCTAGTGTTTAAAATCATGCATGGTTTTCCAAAGAAAAATATAAAAATAATCCTCATCCTATACTCTATGGCCCCATGAATATGCTTATATCCAATGTTGTTGGGGATCATGTAGATCTCCCTATGCAATCACTGCAACATCACATTGGGAAGTGAATAAACATTATGAATTGGCATCACAATATATCCTAATCATTTTTCCTTGTGGATACTCATTAGGTTGATGGAAGAAGGAACTTTTCTCATCCCATGGTGGATAGGATCCATGTGAAGCATTAACTATTGGGTTGATCATCCTCTTTTTATTCTCCTTATTGTTCCACTTATACATGGCTCTAGGATGATCATGCTTATCTACTATATCCTTGGTATCCACACTAAGATAATTGTTGTTGATAGGTCTCATATAGTGGTACACCTACGGTTGCTAGGGAATAGTGATTTTTGCAATCTCATTAAGCCAATTTCTTGAGTTTTGTTCAAAATTCCTAGAAAAGGTTTATGGATTTCATAACCTGTTTGATCATATATTGTGAACTTATACAATCTATCATCCTTTTTCAACCATTAGATACTCAAAGTCATGTATTGATCCTTTTTACCATTATAGAGTACCCTATAAGTTAGGTTCCCAAATTCTTAAAGGGTGCTAGCTCAATGGAAGAGAGCCTGCCTTAAAAGAAGGAGGTTGGTGGTTCGATTCCTCCATGCCCTAATGATATTATAATATCGGTTAAAAGCAACTAAATTAGTAACAAAAAAATAAGAGATAAGTGACCAACAATGAGAGATAAGTGACCAAACAAAATGACCAAAATTCGTATATAAAATTACTAAAAACAACTAAATTAATGACAAAAAAATGAGAGATGTGAAACTAGGTATTAAAAAGGATGCAACACGTGGCGCTAATGATGAAGCCGAACATGGCGTTGATATGGTAGCAAAATAAGACGTGAAACTAGGCATTAAAAAGGATGTAACACATGGTGCTAATGATGAAGCCAAACATGGCGTTAATATGGTAGCAAAATAAGACATTACTTTGGATGCAAAACATGGCGCTACATAGGAAGCAAAATATGGTGCAAGAATAGAAGAAATATTTGGCGTCATTTTGGTAGCAAAACACGACGCAAAAAAAGAAGGAAAAATTGGTGCAAATTTGGAAGTGAAAATTGGCACATATTTGGAAGTAAAACGTGATGCAAAATGGGATGCTAAAGTGGTAGCAAAAATGGATGCAATATTGGATGCTAACATGGTTCTATTAAGGATGCAAATATGGCGCTAACGAGGATGTCATTTAAGAAGTAAGAGAAGACACTCACTAGGAAGAAAAATAGGACATTATTTAGGAAGCAAACCTTGATGTTGTTTAAGAAGCAAAGTTGGACGCTACTCGGGAAGCAAAAAAATAGACGCTATTTTGGACATCATAAAGGATGCTATCTAGGAAGCAAAAAAGGACTTTTTTTGAGATGATTTAAGTTTTTTCCATGACACGTGCCATTTAGCTTCTAGTTTGACCACTCAATGTAAAAAACAACTACACTAAAAAGGGATGCTAAATGGGATGCTAATTCTAGGATTTGTTGTAGTGTAAGTTCTACAAACCTCTAGATTGATTATAAAATTCATGTTAAAATTTACAATAGTAGATTGGACCAACACATTCCACCCTTTTCCAACCTAGATATATTCATGTTGTGTTACATTCCCCCCATGTAGTGTGTAATTAAGGCCAACAAATATGTCATTAATGGTGTTTATTACACATGAAGCTTTATTGTTTCCTTCCAAGCTTATGGACCACAACCAATCAAATACATTAAGGTGACAATAGTGCATCCTTTCCTTCAATGGGTTTGAAAGTATGCATTTCCTAAGAGTTACAAAAATTTTCTCCTAAACAAACATAAACCAAGAAAGGGAAGACACAAAACCTGTGAATACATGTTCACCCACTCCTAGAATTATTGGCTTTCAGATAATGAAGTATTTTGTGAGTTATTTCAATTAAAGCACATTTTAGAGCCTCTTCAAAATAACTATCTTGGTTCATATCAATTCTATGCTCCCCTATTGTGAAATCAACAACATGATTTTGATTTTTTGGTTTCCCTTCACTGAGTTTTAGAAACCCAAGTAGACTATCCCTGTATATTTTCACCTCCCTCTACAGATATTAATCATACTTAATTTCATTAGGGTTGTGTTTTCCTCCTTCATAGTGTACACAAGTTCATTAGCTTGTGAATTAGTATCACTATGGATTTTGTACGACTATTCTTTCATATTTTATTACACTATTTAAATGATGTGAATGAGGAATTAGGTCTCTAATTAGGCCCAAAGACTATTATATGTCCACCAATTTTTCATTCTCATGCTATGGTTGCAAACATACCCCTTTAGGTTGTGAGTTAGGTTGTATGTTGGCTGTGGTTGCCTCCTTCATCGTGTTGGTCATATGGTTGGATTAATTATAACTATTGGTTTGAGTAATTACAATGTGGTTGGTTATTATTGGTTTAAGTAACATAACTATTGGATATTATTGGTTTGAGACATAAGAATTTGATGTTCATAACAAAATAACCTTTTCAATTCTAGTTGAATTATAGTTCTAGGATCTTTCAGTAAGGCATAGTTCCATGCAAAGATTTTCACTAAAAAATAAATCTTATGATTGTACATAGTGAATAACCTAATATGTTTAGTTATTTACCTAACAAATCTTAGTTTTATAGATAATTGTGTGGAAGAGGCACATTCTACAAGGCAATGAGGGAGAGACGTGTAACTCCTTCAGTGCTCATTCTAGAGTTGACACGTGTTTTATATATATATATATATATTATTAAAAAAAACATGTGGGCTCAAATTAAATTTAAATTATTGAGAACTGCATATAGATAAAACTATGCAAATTAAATAAATTAAACCCATAAACATTGCATTACACACTTTCTCAACATTTCCTTTTTAAAAACGAATTTGCACTTAGAAAGATTAAATCCCTAGAAAATCTTCATTAAACTATTCTATTTAATTATTTACAAAAGGTCTATGAAAAAAATTATCAATAAATAAGAAAAGTTATCATGATATTCCAATAACCATGAGATACTTGTTAGTTATTTACAAAACAAAACTTATAATTATACATAATGTGTAACCTAATCTATTTAGTTAATTACAAGGGGTTCATGAAGAAAGTTATCATCTTCAAGGGACCTTCGAAGGAATATCTTGGAGATTTGTGCACTGCAAACGTTGATCATAAGTGTCTTAATACCCATATTTCACATCAAATATATGAACCTTTTTAATTTTCTGATTAACTCGTCATCAATTTGCAGTATAGGGATTTCGGCTTATGACCAATCAAATGTAATATTTCATGCTTATTTAATATCTCTCCAGAGAATGACTTGTATTTCGACTCTCTTCCTTTGTCACACATAACTTTGCTACATTCCCAATTAAAATGAAATGTTGTAAATCTACTTTGACTTGTATTCTCAACACTATCATTATATTTGCATTACATATATTATATTTTGTAAATCTTCCTCCAACATTATCATTATATTTGGATATACTAATAATAATATCACCACAACCAAATGCAATCTTATTTGATATATTAATATCACTACACAATTTGCAGTAAATCAACCAAATGTAATCTGTTAAGGTTAGTATCTCAACAGAAATACAACTTCAATCGGATTAATATCTCAACAAAAATCCAACTTCAATCTTGTAGGATTAATATCTCAACAATGTATTTTTTAAATAATAATCCATACTTCAATCTTGTAGGATTAATATCTTAACAAAAATACAACTTCAATCTCAACAAAAATACAACTTCAATCTTGTAGGATTAATATCTCAACAAGGTGTTTTTAAAATAATAATCCATACTTCTAAATGATAATTTTTTATATTATATTTTGCTCATGAGTGTTTTCTTAATTACACTCATTAATTATTAATATATTGTATGTGCATCACTATTTTATTAATGAATTTTCCCTTTAATTATACTAATTGAGTTTTGTATGGTGGTGTAAGGTTACTTAATTATATTAATTCACCTCACCTTTGTATGGTGCGTGGGCATTTTAACAAGTTTATATATATATATTAAAATAAAATATATTATTTATTAATTAGTATTTTTTATTATAATTATATATACATATTTTGATATTATAATTATTATTTATAAATTAAAGAAGAGTTGTTGGATAGTCTTAATTTATATTTGTATTTAAATTAATAATAGATATTGCAATTTTAGGTAATTAAATTACTAATAAACATTGCAATTAAAAATAGGATAAAAACTAAAACTTTATTTATATTAATAATATCCAAATATAATGTCTCAAACCGAAGAGGAAACTAAGACCTAAGATTTCATTATGAAAATGCCCTTATAACTTCAGCCAAAATAAATAATAGTTAAGACTTTAGCTTGCATTTAAAGATAACTATAAAAGTACCACAATTTTCCTCTATTTAAAAAATGACATTGAATGTGGTTAGGTTAAACATACAACATCTCCATGCTCAAAGAGGATGAATATATTCATCACCCGAGTCTGTTGAGTTTCCTACATTTGTTTGATTCAATTAGGTCAAGTTTCTGGCATTTTATTTATGTTATTTCATTGCTTACAACCTAGAAGGAATACCGAATCTATAGTTATGACATGTGCTAAAAACACTTGGAAGAATTGGAGGTGTTGGAAAAGAATATGCCATATTAGCCCCTGAACTAGTAGGAATAAAAGGGGGTAGTGTTGCAACTAGATAATAGTGGGGGATTCGAATTTTTATAAGGCCTTGGAAGAATCATGTATTAATCCTAAATGAACTAATATATAAAGTGTCACCTATTTTGGTGATTTTTTGGGTGGAAATTTTGGATGAATTGGCTTGTAGGGCCAGGTCTTACTTTTTAGATTTGGGGTAAAAAAAAATGTGAAACCTTCTGGAACCATTTTTAGAGATTAAATGACATTTTATTGGTACAAACCATACATAGGACCAAGATTCCATATTCTACACACCAAGACATTTCCAATGGTGAAAGAGATGCCTTAATGAGAGTCCATACAAGGAAGTTATGCCTCCTACAAGTTGACCTATCCAATTGACCACTATAGTACCGAGTGGATTCCACATCATCTATCATTACCCACACATGTGGAGATAGTCATGTGTATAATTTCGAGAAGATTCTAGAGGGTCCAAAAGCCTAACCCTAATCGAGAGTTGAAGCATGTACAAACCCTAAAACTAACCCTAAAAGGATATCAAGTTATGTTAAATACCAGGTTGTTTGAAGGAAAAGGGGTTCCATTATAATGATATTATTGCATTATTCCATAGTTGAGAAACAATAAGGGAGTGGATATTAAATATTAGCATAAGAAGTAGGAGATCTTGTAGTAGTTGTGCAAGCAATGGTGTTAGAGGTAGCTCCATAGTGAGTACCACTTTATTTGTATTTGCATTTCATTTTGGAGAACAAAAGAGCATGCCATTGTCCTCACTTTTTTCTAGGTTTTCCCCATAGTGGGTTTTACTGGGGTATATCTTATGTGATTTATGTGGATGTTTTATTTTTCTCTAGTTATTTTCCTTTCAATTTCAATTTATTTACCATCCTGTGGAATTAAGCTAGCATAATTAATTAAGTTGTAAGATATTTTATGACAAAATGTTCCAATGGAATATCCATGGTATTTTATAGATCATATTGGTATCATAGAAGTTTATTTTTTATTTTATGGAAAATTACAAGATCTAAGAGTTGGTGGAATAAAGAAAAAGTATTCAAAACTTAGCCATGGCAGATGAAACTGATGAAGAATCGAGGGGGAAATATGAACAACGATTTACAAAGCTAGAAATACAAGTCGTTGATATCTCACACAATATATCAATCCTCATGACAGCACTAGAGAGCATTTTGGACCTTTTGGTGGTTTTGGAGGCTCTAACTCAAAGATCAGATTAGAGGGGAAATCAAGAGCCAAAGGAGGCCTAGAAAAAGAGCCGAGGAAAGATCTTGAGAAAGAGAATCCAAGTTCCAGTGCTATTACCACTTCCCAACTATTATTTAATAAGGAAGTGAAATTGTATATCAAGCCTTACCAAGGTGAGATAGGTGCTTTAAAGTTTAACCATTTGTTGCAACGTTTAGAGGTCTATTTTAGTATCCACAACATAGATGAGGAGCATAATATTTCATTTTTTCTATTGAAATTATAGGGCCATGCATTAACCTGGTGGGAAATTCACACTGATGCACTTAGGCTATAGGGTGATCCATAAGTAAATAAGTGGGAGGATTGAACAAGACCCTCATAATCTCCCAATTCTACCTTATCGGGTATGTAGACGACCAATGGATTTGTTTGCATTACTTCAGGAAAAGACAAAGGTAGAGTGTGCAAAAGTACACCATTGAATTCAGGAAGCTGGATTGTGTGTAAATAGGTTATAGAGTACCTAGAGAACATAGGCCACAAGAAAGGACAACTAAGTGGCTTCAAAAGAAAGAGAACCGAGACAACTCCAAGGAGTGGAAGAAGAAGTAGAAGGGAAAATATAACAATACTACAACCTTGACACATTAGTGCAAGGATATGAAAAACCATTGTATTATCATTGTAATATAGATGGTCATACTGAAGGAAAGTGTTGGAAACTACATATGGATTTGAACCCTAAGAACCACAAGAAGGATTCTAAGAAGAAGAACCTTCTAACTGTAGATTCAAAGAAACATGTAGAGAGAATCTTAGATGTGGATGAGAATATGTCTCGCACTTCAGTACAAAAGGAAGTGAATATGAGTAGCCTTCATCACAAGGAAGAGAATGAGATGACAAAGCTATTCCATATCAAAGACCAAGGTAGACACTCTACTTGATTCGAGTTCACAGACCAATCTCATAACAGTCAGTCTAGTCAGTAATCTAGGGTTAAATGTTCATGATCATACTAGACCTTATCCATTTGGATTAATGGGTAAACAAGGATACAAAGATCAAAGTCATGAAACAATGTAAGATCAAATTTTCTATAAGTGCATATTTTATTGATGAAGTGGAGTTAGATGTAGTAACCCTTGATGTGTGTGGTGTAGTGTTTAGAATACTCTACATGTATATGAGGGATGCAGTCTTCATGATTAGATTAAATCAATACCCCTTAATAAATGATGGGAAGTCATTTATCGTCAATTCACATAAAACAAAGACACCCCTAGTGTTAGTACAATGTATAATATCCATGTTTGTAGGGGCTTCAATAGGTGATCGAGGGAGAAAATTCAACTTTTTCCCTAATATAGTTAGCTCCTTAGTGATAGATATAAGCCAGGCGTTAAAGGGGTTAAATCCCAAGCACTAGAATATGGACCAATCACTTATTTAAATTTAGCACTTGAGTGCTTAGCTTGATGGATTTAGAGACTAGGTTGTTGTTGGAGGAAATCAACTAAGTTACCAAGCGAATGAACCATGTTCTAAGTGATAAATAATCTAATCATCGGTCGTGAACTAGATTAATCGTTAGTAGTTGTTCAAGATTGTGAAGCTACATGATGCTTAATCTAATATGCACACACCATAAATTAAAAATCGCTTAAATGATGTGGTGAGTGCTTATGCATTCAATATCTCTAAGGAAATAATATGAAACCATCTTTATCAAGTGTCATAACCTCCATATGATAAAGCCAAAATTAGGCAAGGTACTAAGACAAATAAGCAACAAGTCATGATCATTGAAAGATATTCATGTGAACATTGGCCAATGCCTCACAATTAATAAGATGTCTATGCCACTACAAAGAAGCCAATGAGGACATGCCATGTGGCTTATCATTTAATGTGAAAAAATTCAATTTCTTTAAAATACTCTGCAAAGTGTAAAAGAATGTCATTGTTCAAGAAAATATACAGAAAATGTATGATGTTGTGGATACTAAAATCCAAAGTTGACCGACCTAAAAAAATAATTATGTATTTTCCACCTGTAATTCTACTTAATTATCATTTTTGTCTCAGATACGACTACTATCGAGAATCCAAAAATTCCTGAGATCAACAAAAAAACCACACCCAAATGAAGAATATATTATTGACACCCATAGAGATTTGTTTGATTTTTTCCTATCAATTATTGATCTACACAAAGCCATTACTAAGGATCCATATCTTTTTAATTACTCCCATGACTTCCTACGCATGTGGGAATTAAATTTAGACCTAGCCTCAGTACCCCAGACATATCATTTTCCCAAATTAGTCACATGGTGCGTATGAAACTATTCATCTAAAATACAGAAATCGTGACCTATGATCAAACCATCACCATATGCCCTATGTCCAGAGATTCCATTCTGAAAATGTTAGATATCACTGATAGCCCATATTTATAGAATCTAGATGAAGATTCATTTGGAAGCGAATATCAATCCCTCAGTCAAGGTGAAAATAATGTACTTGTTTAAGGTACCCTAGCTTAGGATGTTGAGCTCCAAAAGACTCCACTATAGAAGTGACATTTTCCCTAACATCATTGGGCAAGCAATTTACATTGTGTGTCAATTATTTGTGTATGACCATGATAGGGTAGTGGATGGTATCATTTTAGGATTTTTTTCCACTATATATCCTCCATTAGGAATTCTTGTTGCCAAATATGATTATGCACAATTTTTTGTTGATATTATACATGATCGGTTATTGAATTTCTCTTCTCTTAAGTATTTTAGGTATCAATCCTATGTATTATACCTAGTATTATATCACCAAGCTACTTTTCAATACTTAGATCTTGAAATGACAGATGAAAATGCATGGAGATCAACGATTGTCTGGACATTTAAAATCAAGAAGCAACCAAACAATGAGGGTTTCAATTATTTCGTCAACAAGGTCATGTATGTTACTTACACTCTGATCCATGGCTATCCTCCTCCAAGATTTCTATTTGAATACAAGAGACCGAGGCAATTAATTTAGGATACATGGGTTGGATATTGGTTCTTATTTGAAGGCTATATAGAAATCATGATTTGTGGTCCATAATTAGAACCTTATTAGCTACCTGGTTTTGTAGCTCATAGAATGTTTGCATTGGAATATATTAGTCATATATTTGGATTTGATTAAATCCACTTTGCTAAAACTAAAAATCCCATCACCTTCAAGATTGCAAAAGAAGTGGGACCTTTCATTGTTAAAACTAGAACAACCTAGTCTATTGTTTAGGGCATGCTAAAGGATCCTAGCCTCCAAAAAGGAACAAATTGGATATATCATCCTCATAGGTTCATGTCAGATAAAATATAGAAGGTTAAGTTGGTAGAATACATACATCAACCCAATGAGAAATTATAAAAAAATGCTAACTTACAAACCTATGAGCAGGTTAAGAGAATTCTACAAGGATATAACATGCAATGGTCATAGGTTATTCAGACTCCACATAAGAAGGAGGCAAGGATGAAAAGAGAAGGGACACAGATACAATCAAACTTGGATGTATATGGACAAAGCCAAGGACAACTGAGAAACAAAAAGAGAAGAACTGATTTATAAAGGGGAATAATGGAACATCAGGGTCAATAATCCTCCTCAATTAAATTCATCCTCACTATTAATTAACTTCCCACAACCACTCTTCCCATGGTGAAAACACCATCAGTTTCCTATAAACAAGGTACCTTATAGTCAAAACTCATTATTTGCATATTACAAATTAGAACATACAAGTAAAGAGGGAGTTGCCACTGCCAGGGACTTATATCCTCATACTTGGGTTTCAAGTGGATAACAATCAAAATTGTTGTCTTCTTTTGATATGAAATAGGTGATGTTCAAAATGGCTATCTTGAAGCTTACATCAACACAAAAGCCAAAGACATCAGACGACTACAAAGCCTCCCAATTTATAGTAGATGTATATTCCCTTAATCTAACTGATAAAATTAATTGGCACAAAGAAACTAGGGAGTTGGTATTTAGAGATGTGATTAAATATGGTATCAGTTCTAATAAGATCCAATCTTTAGTTATCAAGTTGGAAAAACAATTAAAGCAAGAAAAAGTGGCGAATAAAGATAAATAATTGAAGATCACTAAGCTAGAACAGAAGGTTGTAGACTTAGGTGTGGATCCTAGAAATACAACACTTATTCAATCCTTGATCAAGGAAAAGGATACATATATATAGGTACTAAATAAAAAGTTCATATTTCCCGGGACTAAGCATGTGTAGACACATGAGATATTAGCAATGGAGGAGGAAAAACAATATATGTATAAACAAATGAAGGAGTACAAGGATAAATTTGAACAAATCCAACAAGAAAATAGTGTTCTCAAAATGGAAAACCTAAAATTGGTTGCTTCCAAAAGTAACACATTACAATCTGCACAAGGAGATCCTACAACTAATTTAGCTAATGTCTTGGAAGATGTGAATCTAAAAGAGTTACAACTGAGCACTTTGATTACATGATATAGTAAAGAAAAGAGAAGATATTATTATAGAATTGCAAGATACCAAAGAAAAATTACAGAAAGATGTAGACCAGGAAACGAAAATACTGGTATGAAGGGTTTCATTAAAGGGGACTAAGAACCTAGTATGGGATCAAAGAGCCGTGAATTTGACAAAGGATTGGAGCTACTTTGCAATTGTTTAAGTTGAATATGTGTTAGCCACTACTTCCTCGTAGGATATAAAAGGAACTTGGAATCAGTTATAAAATAAACATATTATTGCAAATATGGTGATAAATATCCTAAATTCCAAAACACAGAAATAATTGGAATCCATGGGTGTAAGAGACATAACAAATACAATTACAGAAGAAACAAGGTCATTACTAAAAGGAATTTGGTGCATAAATCTTAGGAAAAGTCTTATCAACTATCAAGGGTTGTGGCCTCCTTCAAAGCTATCTTTACATATGTAAATAACCAAGGTTTGTCTTCTCAGTGGGATGGAAATGGAGACTTTTATCCCAAGAAGCATTATGATAATATGCTAGCTGAATGTAGAAAAAATGATGTAAGTTTTATAGAGATTGAAGGAACATTAAAAGGATGTAAGTTAATTGAAAATATAAAATTCATATTAAAAAATATGCCTCCCCCTACCTATGCTCATTATAAATATTTATATATGGTGGTAAGGAAAATGAAAGGCCATAATTACCATATGGGAAAAACATAGAAAGGTATTGCAAAGTACATAGTATTATCTTCGGTAGCACAAGGAGTACTAGGAGCACCAAAAGCATCCTTTTCTCATTTAGATCAATAAAGATAAACAAGATTGGGCAAATAATATGCCTATTACTTTCAAGAATCAACCTCAAAACAAGTTGAATAGGTTTAGATCAAGTGGTTGAGTATTTACCATGGTAAATTTTTCAAGGTTCAAGAAGCGTTATCAAGAAATGGTTTTGAAGAAAGGAGAAAATATAAAAGAGAGGTGTGACCCATTGAGTAGGGTCAATTTTTTTTGGGAAAATGTGTAAATAGTTTTTAAGGATGCAAGATCACATGAAATACTCCAAGACACAGGGCAAATGATGAGAAAGACAACAAACTCCATAAGACTCAAACTTTCGTTTTGTTTCAGTTGGTTAAAGCCTCATGTATTGTTTTCTTCTTTGGAATTCCATATACATTCCAGATTATGTAATATGTTACTTTTCATTAATAAAATCCTCATACAACAAGCTATTCCATCATGTTCATAGTATATGTGTGATATGTGTTTTGAATGGAATTGATTTCATTTTCATGACCAATTTCCTTTTTATGTATGTTTAATTTACCGAATGGTTGTTGAAGTCTTCAAGTGTTGTTTAATATGTTAGAATTATAGTCATCCTTTTCCATATGATTTACAAAATTCATATTTTATCTTTTTTTTAAGTGTTGAATTCAAATGTTCAATACATTTTTCTCTTTATAAAAGATTACCAGATTTATTCTCTAGAATACCTTGTTAAATAAAGATATCTTGAACACGAATGAGAAAATGACTCTTGGGCTGAGAGTCTTGTAATAATCATGTATAAATTTCTTGTGTATTTGAGAAAAATGAAAGAAATCCTAAATGTTACGTTCATTAACAGAAAAATATGTAAAATACAAATCAAATCAAATTTCCATGGTGCCTTGGCATAGTTCCTTTAACAACCAGGAACATCTCAAGGGACAACATATTACTGGTGCCATTGTTGGGGATTAAAGATACACAGTTTCTTTTCCCTGGTTACAATACCATTCATCTATGATTTTTGATAGTGAACAAGGGTTAGACATTTGGTTGTTTAGTTTTCACTTGATGACTCCATAGAAGACAATCTAGAATATGGAAGGATATATAATAGATATAACCCTAGATTTGAGGACATTTGAATATTATATGATCCTGAGAAACTTGTTATCTGGAAGAATACATGTGAGAAAGAAACATATTAATATTAAGGTAATCCTTATGCATACCCATCTCCTCCATTTGATCTATAAATACTATAAATCTTCCTATACATTACAAATTCCTGGTACACTTTTAATTGATTTACATAATTCTCCTCTTGCTTTTCCTCAAAGTGATCAATCTTATTTTAAACCAATCCTAAGAAATACTCAGATTCATTTTTATCCTCTAGCCAAGGACGATATTCTTCAAAACCTAATGGATGGAATAGGAGGAGGAGGTGGAAATCCACCACCCCCATTACCAATGAATCCATGGGTGGAAACTACATATGGCCCTTTAAATATTCTTTATAACTTACATAAGAATCTTAATAATTATCTTAAGTTTCTACCTAAATATGATGGTGAAAATACAATTACCACTGGAGAACATATTGTTTCCTTCCAAGATTTCAAAGATAACATGTTCATAGAACATGATGATGTTTTTATGAGACTCTTTGTACAAACACTAGAATATGATGTTAGTAAATTGCTCAGGGGGATTCTTGTTGCATCTATTCGTTGTTGGAAAACCATAGAAACAACTTTGATGAATCATTAGGGAGAGAAGAGAGACCACCTTTATGATCACTGATTTTGGTTCTTTGAAAAAGAAGATTGGAGAGTCTGTTGTGGATTTCAATAAGAGGTTTAGCAAGTTGTATAATAAAATTCCTACCAATAGAAAACCTTCTCAACCAGAAGCACATGTCACTTATGCATGGGCCTTTGAACTTGATTTTGCAATGATGTTAAGAGAAAGAAGATTAACAACCTTACTTTTTATGCAAGAGTATGCTAGGGATATTAAGGGGACTATGATCGCTTATAGAAAAATAAAACTTAGGCCAAACAAAGGAGAAAATGATAAGAAGAAACAAAAAGAAGAGGCTAGTACATCGAGATTAAATAAATATTCTCGACATGTAAAGATTGAAGGAATAGGCTACGCTAATCAGAAGTTTATTAAACAAATTGACTAGACTAGAGGTAGAAGGTAGCAATCCTATTAAATATCCTCAAGCAAGAGGACCTAGAAATCAAAATCAATATAAGAGGCCCTTAAACTCATGAATCATGCATAGAGAAAGGAGAAACGATGATCAACCTATATAACCCCTAGCCAGGGATAATAATAATAAGAATTTCTCAGATGATTCATTTGAAGAATAATACATAGATCCTCAAGGAGAAATTCATTGGATTCAATAGGGAACTAATACTATTCATTTGACTCAAGATTATTATGAGGGATCTCTACATTCTAACACCTTTAGCTTCAACCATGAACAAAAGGGTGAATATGAATTATCCTCAGCTCAATATAGATTGTTTATTGGTACTCTTCAAGATGAATTTCATATGAAGTATGATATCAATCCTAGACCAGCTGTTGAAAAACAAGACAAATAGTCACATCCTAAAAAGCAACCTTGAATCAGTTAAAGGAAAACCCAAAGGACATTTACTATTGCAAAAAAGGATTGATAATCTAGAACCAAAGAGATTCAAAAGTGAAAAAAAGGAACAAGACAATCCTAGTTATGTACCTTTTAATATTGAATATGAATTGGGAAATATTAAAATACACGTTCGCTTAGTTGAGTTATCAAAGAATCCTATTTACCATAAACATATTGAAAAATTTATTAATGGATGAATGCCAGTAATATAACTAGACACTCTAAATCTGCATGATGATCACCTTGATGTAATTTTTGGTCCCCATATTGATGGTAGGGAAGAGGTTGTGGCTCCATTCTATGTAACCTTGAGCATTTATGATAAGTTGTTATATACACTAGTACAAATGGGCAATTAGTCACTACACAACTAAAAAGTAGTCACAACAGTGTTTCTAAGATAGATACTACTAAATTTGATAAACAAAACTAAAAATGACTCATTTAGCCACATGATAAAAAATACGACTAAATAATAAGTGACGCAACTAAAAATGACTAAAAAAATGATTATTTTAGTCCAGTGATAAAATTACGTCTAGATAACAACTACAATTAAATTAACATGAAATAGTCCAAACATTAATATGCCCACTAGAGATGATATAACCTCGTGGCTCATGAACACGTTTGAAGTAGAAATCTAATTGACCAAATTGAAACTAATTAGGAAGGTGATTGAAAAATAACAACTAGGAAGATACTCTCAAGGGATTGATGAGTGTCATGCTGACTAATTGGTCATGGAGAAAGCTAATCATGGAGCATATTAATCTTACATATGTTTCTCACATTTGCTTTTAACATTTTGACATAATTTTTGATGAATTATTGAAATTGTTAGTTTTAATCATTGAAATTGCATTAGAAAGATGGTCCAATGAAAAAGGAAAATTGCAATTTTGACAATGAAATTTTACAGTTTTCTATTTTAACACTGGATGTTAAAATTTACAAAATTGTAAAGGGGTCTCTGAGTCTTATAAACACATATTATAATATACAATTATATATAAAAACATACAATAATATATAGCTATATATATACATGTATAATATGATGATGGTGGTCCTTGACAACCACTAAGGCTAAATTTGGTTTATCAGAACTTAAGAGAAAAAACAAGACATCAATTATTTGATTTAAAAGAAAAAATATTCCCATGCTAAACAATCTTAAAGAGGAGCATCCCTAGCTCGTCAGAGTTTTGAGGAGTTTGAAGGTTTAAGAGATCAATGTTGGAGCAACGATTGTGGAACTGATATCTAATGTGGGTGTAAGTAGGGAATTCTAGTAGAAAAAGGGAGATAAATGACTACATGATAAAAAATTTAGTCACGATAGTGTATTTAAACCAAATATGACTAAATGCTAGCAAAACAACTAAAAATGACTAATATAGTCATCAGATAAAAAATAGAACTAAATAATAATTCATACAAATAAAAATGACTAAAACAATGATTGATTACTCCTATAGACTAGCATTTGGTAATTTGAACATTAATATATATTATAAATTATTATTATATACCTTATGGTTTCTAATACTATTCAGTAATATATTCCTGAAATAAACTAGAAGGGTACCTCATAGCTAGAGTGGGGACATAGCTAGATGGTTTTCGATTCAAGTTTATGCAAAGGACCCTAATTAGGGTTTTTTCAATTCAATGGAAGTTAATTGAGGGGTTTTCGATTGAATGGAAGCCAATGAATTGTATTTGGCATTAGAGCAATCTTAGAAAGAAGGGGAAGAGCCCTATTTGATCATTCTCTTTCCCTGTGATCATCACCTACACGTAGAGGAATTATTGCCTCTCAACTTCCCATCCATTTCCACCTTGAGGGGTATATATACATATACATACATACATACATACACGCGCACACACACACACACACACACATATGTTCGAGGTTTTGTGTTCATATGGAAACATATCAGAGTGTGATTTGTTTGTCATTGATGGAAACATAGTTCCAAGTATATGATCCATAGAAGCAGAAGACTCAGAACAATCTTGGAGAAGATTGATGGCGGTAAAGACATTTCACTAACAAAATAGCGAGGAAGATAAAGGAGGGGTTGTCTTGTGAAATTGGAATTAAATCATTGTAAAGGAGATCGATATCAATGAATGAGGTTGATCCCAAAGAAGATCAATATTTGTGAGGAATTTTGCTGGGTGAACTAGCGTGGAGGAAGAAAATCCTCCAGGGCACGATAGTTTATTAAATATGACCTATGTTGGTTAAATCCACCATTGATTTAAATATGACGGTTGTTAGTCCATTTCACTGATGAACTAGCAAGGAGGTTAATTAAAGGAGATGAGATCAAAATCCATTATGTAATTTGTTTGAGCACATAATTGAAGTTTGCTCTTTGATAGAGAGCTAATATAATGAATAGATCCAACGGTAAGGAGTGATCCCGCACAAGAAATCAACGGTTAAGAGAAAATCCGCAAAGTTTGAAAGGTAATCGGATGAACACATCCAATGGTCAGGAGTGATCTCGCACAAGAAATCAATGATCAAAGAAAAGTTTTAAAGGTAATCTGATGAACAAATCTGACAGTCAGGAGTGAACCCTCACAAGAAATTGATGGCGCAGAAGCATTTTTGCAAGCGGAAGTCAGAAAGCAGAAAGTCCAGTAGTTGTTTAAACAAATGTTGAAAACTCAAGATGCACATCCCGCACCACATCTAAAATCGACGGTCGGGAAATATTGCACAAGAAATCGACGACATGAAAGGAGTTTTGAAAATGAAAGTCAGAAAGCGGAAAGTTTGGAAGTTGTTTAAAAAAATGTTTAAAACCTGAGATCTGCATCCCCGCACCGGATCTATAATTGACGGTCGAGAAATGTTGCACAAGAAATCGACGACGCGGAAGGAGTTTCTCAAGCGGAAGGTGAAAAGCAGAAATTATGGAAGTTGTTCAAAGAAATGTTGAAAACCCCAAGTCTGCATCCCGCATCGTATCTAAGATCGACGATCAAAAAATGATGCACAAGAAATCGATAGTGTGGATTGATTATGCAGAAAAGGATGCGCAAAAGACGAAAAGTGGAAATCATGGAATGATATCAAGAAAAATCACATATTCGATATACGATTTTCTTCTGAGATAAACGGTCATGGATGTTAGGATTATTAATCCTCCCTTGTCCAAATTTGGTCATATGTCTAAATCAGGAGTCATGTCTAAATCGGGAGTCCATCTAGTCTATTTATAGTCATTAGCACCATTGGGTCCACTTGGCCTAATTGGGGCACATGTTTTAGTTACTAAAGTGTGGGGAACACTAATTGAGGCTTACTGCCACTAATTGCACTTAATTGCATCAGTTTAGGAGCCTCCTAGACGCATATCTACAATTTAGGAGCCACTAGGAGTGCCGAAACCAACCAATGTCAGTTCAGTTTAGTTAATGACTAGTCAAACTAAGTTAGGAGTCAGTTACATTCAGTTCTAGTCCTCTACATTCAGTTAGCACTGGGTTTACTTGAATGCACTCATGAGGGGTGCATTTATCACCTACCATAGTCAATTAGCCTTAGTCAACACTAAATGTAACACTTGAGTTGTGTTTTAGAGCTCCGATGAACTCCGGTTATGGTTTAGACAAGGTCAGTTAACTACTGAGTCCTCCGATAGTGATTTAGACAAGGTCTTAGTTACCTACAATCAAGTAGAGTCTATCAATTCGAATTTCCTCATGTGGATTCAAATTTCATGTGGCTATTAAAGCCATTGTACTTCATTGTAATTATTATCCAATTACTTTTTTATTAATGAAAGCATTCACAGCTGCAAGCCATTTTTGCACTGTTTCATTCTTCAATTGTTGAGTAAATTGTGTGATCTATTTTGTGAGTTGTATGTTTGTCCATAGATCTATGTGCTCAATTTAATATGGTATTAGAACCTTGGCAGACAAGACACCTCTCCTCCTCAAATCTCCAGCTGGATCATTTTTTTTGACCAAATTGCTCCTTCCAGTACTGCACCAGAAGCGGAGAATTTACCACTTAATATCCCAAGTTAGGAAATTGTTGATCAAGCTTGCTTGATCAACTATGTTGGGTGTCAAGGAAATTCCAAAAGTGTAGACTATCGACCTTACTTTGTATGTTTGATTGTGTGACAGGTTATCAACTTTTCTTACAGCATTCGCTACAAGCAACCTCTTCTTCTAACTGCATTCGCTACAACAACTCAGTTCTTCTTACTACATTCAAAATGGCTCATCCAGTGGAGCCTCTCACTCCCTTCAACTATCACCAGTGGAAGGATGACATGGTGGTAATGCTCCGCACCAAGCATCTCTTCAGACTCATAGAAGAAACAGAGGAAGAGCCAGATTCAGATAAAGACAAAGCTAAGTACATGAACAGGCTGATGAAGCCCATGGACACTTGCTCTCCTCAGTCTCTAGAGATCTTCGATTCCACATCCAAGAATTGAAGACTCCCAAGGAGGTTTGGGACAAGCTTTCCTCCTTATTTGATAAGCAGGATGAGATGAGGATCCATCAGCTAGAAAATGATCTGATTACTCTCAATCCATCCAATTTTGAATCTCAGAATGAATTCTTCACAAATTTTAAGAACTTGATATATCAGTTGAAGCAATGCAAAGTGAAGAAGGATGAAGATCAGCTCATCCTTTCCATTCTCACAAAGCTCAATGCAGACTACTCAGTCTTTGTATCCACCTTCCAAACAGTAAGGCTCACTACTCCAAATTGGAATATGCCCACTCTTAATGCCTTCATCCAATCTCTTATTTCTGAGAATGATAAATTGATCCAAATGGGGATCATTCAACCTTCCAAAGATCTAGCTCTAGTTGCAAGAGGAGATAAGGTAGCGAATGACAAAGGGAAGCAAAGGGATGAGTCCCCTGTGAAGAAAGAGCAGTCAAAAGAACCTTCACGTTCGAAGAGAAGCAAGAAGAATGGAAAATGCAAGGTCCTCTGCTCTTACTGTGGAAGGGGATTTCATTCAGAAAGCTCTTGTATGAGAAGACAACTTGTGAAATGGATCTTCTTTTGAAGAAGCATAACATTTATGTACCTTCTAGTGCAAGGAAGGATGACTCTAAAGAAGAAGAAGATGAAGAATACCAAAGGAAATGCCATGCACTGAAGGCTTGTTGCACATCAGCACATGTCTTTCTCATTGATTTTGGAGCTTCCAACCATATGGCTGCATCCAGAGAATCATTCTCTTCTTTTCAGTCCTTTGATGGTCCTAGTATTCAGATGGGCAATAACAGTAAAGTCAAAACAAAGGGTAAGGGCTCTGTTAAACTTGAACATGGAAGGTTCAAAGATGTGCTATTTGTTCCCTCGCTAGCTTCAAACCTATTATCTGTCTATCAGATGACCCATACTGGATCTCCAAAGCGAGTGATCTTTGGTCTTGACTCGGTGGAGATCACAGATATCTCTACTGGGAGCATCATAGCAAAGGGTACTGCAAATCATGCTTCAAAAGCATTTGAGTTCTCACATTTCATGCTTCCTTCAGAACTAGTGCACTCTCAGCAGCCACTTTCAAGGGAAGGTAAAATAATTGCACCTACTTCTTTTACAACTTCTACTAGTATTGCAGATACATCTTTATCAGTTTATGAGATTAAGATTCAGGGTGACTCAGATCTAGATTCAGTACCTACTTCTAAACTGGAAGCTAGGAAGATGACTGGAAACTCACCTGACACACATAAAGGAAAGACCCTTGCGCTATGCCATTCAATCTTACCTCCTTCAGAGAGATGCAATAGACTCCCTATAAGATGCTATATGGCAATGGCTCAGTCTCACTACATTCAGAAGAACGGATATGATCATACACCTCTTCATTCAGCAAGAGACAAAGGTTACATTCCTCCTTCATTCCATCATCATTTTTGGAGAAGAAGGAGAAGTCTACATGCCAGGCTCTAGAATACCTGTGCACAGCACACCATCAATGCTGCTTCGCTACCTCACAGATATGAAGATTGCAGCAACATATTTTCAAGTTTTTCAAACTTGAGACCTATTTCTACCTGCTTAGATAGAGGGGGAGGCTTTTTTCCCATGTGGTTTTTTCCCCAGCTCCCATTTGGGGAATTGTGAGGTCTAAAATGGGCCTCCAAACAAAAAAAAATATTATCAAAATCAACTTTAAAAGAACCAATCACATTCCAAAGAATGACATCATCTATTATAGTTGAGGTGGCATTGCTTGAGTTAGAGGTACTTACTTGTCAATTTCTAAATAGTGGATGTAAACCCATAGTTTACTACACTCATAATGGAAAAAATAGCCATACATTACTTTTGAATATAATATTTATATGCGTTATACTTTTAAATACTTATGAAATAAAATACTTTAAAATAATTTGATATATAATAAATATTTCATATAAAACCTATTATTAAAAGAAAAATTAACACTTAAAGTCAAAATTTTATGACTCACCTGCTTCATTTACTTCATATAATGAATATGTATTACTTCATATTATTATTATATAATAATATATAATATATTATACTATATATATATATATATATATATATATTATGTTGGATCTACTGCCACTGCATCAACCGACTTAACTTATCCCGCGACTGCTGCTTCACCAACTAGCTAAGCTACCTATGATGTTACTGTCTCTGCTGCTGGTGCTGGTGATGAAGGTGCTTATAGTGGTGGTACTTAAACCAGTCTTTGCATCTGCCTTTGCTTCTACCACCTATACCTCTACTCTAGCTATATATTATATTATAATATATTATATAATAATAAAAATACGAATCATTCAAATTATATATATTATATAATATAATATGAATATTATATAATAATATATATTATATAATATATTATATTATAATATATTGTATATTATATAATAATAAAAATACGAATCATTCAAATTTCATTTCACGATTCAAATTTTCATTTATATTATATAATATATTTTATTTTATTATATAATATATAATATAATATAATATATTATATATAGTATAATACTATATATTATATAATAATAAAAAAACGAATCATTCAAATTTTATTTTATGATTCAAATCCTCATTTATAAGTGTGTTTGTATGATGAATATGTAATAGTATTAAATTTATATAAAATATTAAATAAATTATGAGAAAAATATTATTTAAATTTTAATATATATATTTTGGTTATAAAAGAATAAAATATAATATTGTTATAAATAAATAATTTATATATTTATGATAAATAAATATTGATATAAATTTCAAGTTTAAATTTTAAATGTGTATAGATTTAACTTTTAGTTAAATTAAACTAAATAATATTAACTATATTTAATTATATTTAATTTTTAATTTTTAAATTTTAATTTATAATTACAAATATAAGTTTAAAATTATTTAATAAATATTAGTTAAATTGGGTTTATATATATATAAACTTTAACTTAAGTTTAGAGTTCATAATTAAAGTATTTTACTTTATTTTTTAATTTAATAAATATTAGTTAAATTGGGTTTATATATATAAACTTTAACTTAAGTTTAGAGTTCATAATTAAAGTATTTTACTTTATTTTTTTTTTATTACTATTTTCTTTTAGTACATCTATGTACTAAAATACTTACATTTCTAGTCATATCTATGTACTAAAGTACTTATATTTCTAGTCATATCAAATATATTTTTTTCTTACTTTATTTTTAGACATCTTTTCAATTTAACTCAACCATAGTTACATAAATTGAAGTGCAAGAGGTGAGTTGTAGATAAACCTTTCCCACAAAATGACTAACTCATATTATTTTATTATATCTCTTATGAGGCCCATTTTAGACCTCAAAATTCCCCTAATGTTATATCAAGCAGTTACTTTATTTTACTTGATGTAATGAGTGATCTATGGTCTTAGTTACCAGGGCCCACAGTTTGTCCAAGTTAGCATTCAGGGGGGTGTTAGGATTATTAATCCTCCCTTGTCCAAATTTGGTCATATGTCTAAATCGAGAGTCCATCTAGTCTATTTATAGTCATTAGCACCATTGGGTCCACTTGGCCTAATCGGGGCACATGTTTCAGTTACTAAAGTGTGGGGAACACTAATTGAGGCTTACAGCCACTGATTGCACTTATTGCATCAGTTTAGGATCCTCCTAGACCAATCCCTACAATTTAGGAGCCATTGGGAGTGCAAAACCAACCAAGGTCAGTTCAGTTCAGTTCAGTTAATAACTAGTCAAGCTAAGTTAGAAGTCGGTTACATTCAGTTCTAGTCCTCTACATTCATTTACCGCTAGGTTTACTTGACTGCACTCATGAGGGGCACATTTCTCACCTACCATAGTCAGTTAGCCTTAGTCAACACTAAATGTAACACTTGAGTTGTGTTTTAGAGCTCCGATGAACTCCGATTATGGTTTAGACAAGGTCAGTTAACTACTAAGTCCTCCGATAGTGATTTAGACAAGGTCTTAGTTACCTATAGTCAAGTAGAGTCTATCAATTCGAATTTCCTCATGTGGATTCAAATTTCATGTGGCTATTAAAGCCATTGTGCTTCATTGTAATTATTATCCGATTACTTTTTGATTAATGAAAGCATTCACAGCTGCAAGCCATTTTTGCATTGTTTCATTCTTTAATTGCTAAGTAAATTGTGTGATCTATTTTGTGATTTGTGTGTTTGTCCACAGATCTATGTGCTCAATTTAATAATGGAGAGCTCGATGAAGATTGAGGGTGCGAAATAATTGGTGTGGAACCTATACTACGGAAATAGAACTACGAAACCAGGAGTGCGAAAACTCTGATTTGTTGTAGAAAATGACAAGTGCAGAAGAAGACAAACGACGAAGATGTGTTGCAAAAACTCATGATTACTCAGCGACTATACTTGTCTTTCATAAGGCATCAAACAGTTTGATCAATTATGGAAATGGACCGTTAGGCATACGAATAGGAAAATGGGTTAGAAATAGAAATGTATAAAAGGATGTGCATGATGAATGATGGAGTGTGCTCTCTGCAGACATAGAACTGTTGCATGGATCGTCATCAATGTGGAGATTACAGAATTACATAGGACTCTAAGCTCTTTCCAAACTATCCAGAACAGAGACAATGAGGGGAACCAAGATGCATAAGAAAATCGAGGAGCAGATCAGAATAGAGTTGGTTTGCATTGTTATATATTTTTTTCTAAATATTGTACTGAACATGTTTTAAGTATGAGAAACAAGGGTGGTAGGGTGGTGCTAGGAAAAACATGTTGTCCTCGTTGTACAAGTTGAAGCATGTGCAACTGAAAGTTGATGCTTTCACTGGGTTGTAGCTGGAGATTCTTATTTTTAGTGGGTGCTAGAAAAACATGAGGGTTGGTTCTCTCTACAAGAAGGATTTTGTAAAACAGAGGTTGTAGACTATTTTAAGTAGGTGCTCAAATAAAAATAAATACTTGTCTGTCTCTATCATGATTGTGTAATTGATAATATTCATCTCTGTTTTTATACTTGGTACATTATCATAACTATAAACCTATAATTAGTAATAAGGGTTGAAAAATTGAAAAATGGTTTAAGCTTTGAAAATAACTGATTCACCCCCCCTCTCAGTTATTTGAGTAATTTCAACAATAGGTATCAGAGAGGGTTCCTTTTTTCTAAAGGTAGATCTCTAATCTTGAACATGACAAGTTATGAAGGAACTTCATCCAATAAGGTTCCTCTATTTGATGGAACAAACTTTGCCTTTTGGAAGGTTAGAATGAGAACCTATATAATGTCCTTGGGAGTTGATGTGCGGGGTGTAGTAGACACTGGATATGTAAAGCCAGTTGTGCTAACCTCCAGATATGACAAACTAGAACTTAGTTTTAATGTAAAGGCAATGAACGCTATTCTGAGTGGTATTCCAAAGGATGAGTTTGTTAAAGTAATGCATCTTGATTCTGCGAAAGAAATGTGGGATAAGCTTGTAAAAAGTTATGAAGGAAATGAAAAAGTAAAGGATGCCAAACTACATACATATAGACTAAAATTTGAACAGCTAAATATGAATGAGGATGAGATAGTCAGTAAATATTTCCTAAGAATAGAAGAGACTGTGAATGCCATGAAGGGTCTTGGTGAAAAGTTTGATGAAGCATTCTTATTTCAGAAAAATGTAAGATCTGTACCCTTGAGATTTAATCCCAAAGTCTCAGAAATAGAATTATTGAGTGATATAAAAACGCTACCTATTGACCAACTCCTAGGTATTCTGACAGCCTGTGAAATGAGGATTGATAAAGATAAATCCACCACAAGAGAAGATTCTTTTAAAGCAGATAAAAACACTGATTCTGAAATCGATGTGGCTGAGGAAAAATTTCTAAGAAGGTTGAAGAAAGGTTCAGGTAAATACAAAGGAAAGATTCCCTTTAAATGTTTTAAATGTGGTAAAATAGGTCATTTTTCATCTAAATGTCCCCACAACCATAGGAGGAAGACTTATGATGATGATGAAACATATACATTCAATAGATACAATAAAGAGGCTAAACACAAAAAGAAAAAACTATGTGTAAATGATGTTGATTCTTTAGAAGAGACAGACATCGATTCATCTGATGAAGATGAAGTGAATAACGTCATGCTTATGGCCATAGATGATTTTAGAAATGAATATATAGGGAGTGAATTGAATGAGGAGGAAGCCATGGTTGATATGGAAGGTGAACTAATTAGTGATATGGAGGAAACCAACAGACTAAGATTAAAGAAAAGGAAACAAAAACAATTATTGTTGCAGTATAAAAGGAATGACAAAGAACCAAGTGAAGATATTGTGCTGTTAAAATTGGAATTGGAAGAGGCAAAGAAAATAGAAGATCATCTTAAACAACAATTAATAGAAGGGAAAAAGAGATGTGAAGCTTTGGAAGAAGAAGTAGTGACATCTAGGAATGAATTGGAGAAATTTTAAGCTTTGTACCACCAGAACCTGTCAAGTATCAAATCCTTAGAAGAATTGAACACCATTCTTAGCAAGAAAAGGTCCCCATGGTTAAAAATAGGTCTTGGCTATGAAGAAGGATCATGATGCAATTAGTCAGAATGAAAACATACTGTGCAAACGAAAGGAAATGAAGCAAGTAACAAAAATAGAAATTCAGATCAGAATTATCAACCAAGGATAGCTCAAAAACATAGTCAACAGAAGGAAAGACCTCCAAGATTCAGGTACCAATTTTTTTTTCCATGGTTACTGTTATCGTTGTTCTAATTTTGGTCACAAAGCTGCAAACTGTGCATTTAATTTTAGAAATATACAATCAAAGAACAATCAATTTCTACAACATAGAACAAGATAGTGAGCAAGCAAACATGAAAAACATACAACTCAGTTCACATCTAAGAGAATAAATCATGATAGAAAGAACAATTCTTTTGATCTACTGTACAATGGGCCAGAATGTTATGTTTGTCATAATTTTGGACACAAGGCTTCAAACTATCATCTAAAGGATTACAAAATAGACCCAAGAATGAATTACTCTACTGAAAGTAATAAAGTTTGGAAGAAGAAAGAAAATAACAAATGTGGCTTATTTATTTATGTTCAGAATAAAAAAGGCCCCTGGTATATTGACAGTGGGTGTTCCAAACACATGAGTGTGATAAAAGTAAGTTTCTATCTCTAAGTGAAAATAAATCAGGAAATGTAACTTTTGGAAATGATGCTATATGGAAGATCAAAGGAAAAGGAATGCTCAAGTTGAGTAATGGCAAAAGGAAAGCCCAAGATGTGTTGTTTGTAGATGGCCTAAAACATAATCTTCTTAGTGTCAGTCAGTTTTGTAACAAAGGATGTGAACTTGTTTTCACTTCTAAAGATTGCAAGATAAAGTTTGTACCCTCAAGAGAGTTGGTTGAAAAAGGTACAAGGACTGAAAACAATGTCTATGTCTTGAAAGAAGAACAAGAAGTATGTCATCTAATAAAGTATGATGAAAGTTGTCTTTGGCATCGAAGACTTGGACATTTAAGTTTTTATCATATAATCAAACCTGTGAACAATGGGGAAATAAGAGATCTTGCAAAGATATCAAATCCATATGACTCTCTTTGTAAACCCTGTCAAATGGGAAAACTGACTCGCACATAGTTTAAGTCCAAGAACTTCACATCAACAGACAAACCACTTCAGTTAGTACAGATGGATCTGTGTGGACGATCAAGAAAAGAAGGCACATGAGGAGAAAGATATTTTATGTTGGTCATTGATGATTATTATAGACTTACAAGGGTTTTTTTCTGAAAGAAAAATCTGAGGCACTTGAAAAGCTCAAAATTTTTAAGGCTCTGACCGACAATCAAATAGGAAAAAGACTGAAGGAATTAAGATCTAATAGAGGAGGAGAGTTTTGTTCAGGAGACTTTAAGGAATTTTGTGATAAACATGGAATTAAGAGAGAATACACTATTCCAGGGACCCCACAGCAGAATGGAGTTGTTGAGAGACAGAATAGGTCAGTACAATAGATGACAAGATCAATGATGAATGAAAAATTCTCAGACATACTGGGTAGAGGTAATTCTCACAACTGTCCATATTCTCAATAAAGATCACCTAAGGCTGAACAATGATAATAATCCCTATGAACTATTGTTTGGAAGACCTTCTTCTATCAAACACTTTAAAGTCTTTGGAAGTAAATGTTATATAAAAAATAATGATGAACATCTTGGGAAATATGATGACAAGGATGATGAAGGTATCTTCTTAGGATATGTTTCAAACAATAAAGGGTACAGTTGTTATAATAAGAGGCTGCATAAATTGGTTGATTGTATTGACATTAAAATTAAAATTGATGAAGGAATCCCTATATAAGATATTCAAATAAGTAGTGTTGAACCATATATAGAAGAAACACTTGAATTTAAAGAAGAAAATGTCCAAGAATCAGAAAAAAGAAGATTCAGAGTCAGATGATGAAAGTGAAAACACGCAGATAGATTCAAGATAGCAGACATAAACAAAAGCACCTTCGAGAATCGTTCAGAATAATCATCCTGAAATTTAGATAATTGGAGACAAGAATAAAGGAGTGCAGACAAGAAGAAATTTGATCAAAGCTTTAGAACAATATCATATTGCTTTCCTATCTATGATGGAACCTAAGAATTTTGAAGAGGCCAGTGAGGATGAATATTGGGTTAAAGCCATGTGTTGTAATATTACAGATCACATAGGGTTACCAATAATACACATTAAGAACAGACATACATAACATATACAAGAGACAAGAACAAGTAAGTGAAATAATATATTATATTATAATGAAAGGGTCCATACAATACAGAGAACTGAACCTAGTTCTCATCTGGCTCAACAACCTAATATATATGAATTACAAACACTTACAAATAACTACCTGTCGGTTCGGTCAACCAACATGACCTTACGTGGCCGACCTAATCTCTCATTAGTCGGCTGATCATTCAATTCAGCTTACCGACTTGCTCCTCCAACATCTCCCCCACAAACAAAACGTTTCTTCGTCCCGAAGAGACAGGGAGGTACCAAAAATTGTTTTTGCCTATCCTAAGTAGTTATTTATGTGTTTGATATTCATGGGCTGTGAAGTTTGATGGATGGTATTTTCTGCACACAGACTTCGATAATTGCTTCAGCTGTCACTGCCAGTTGATGTTGGAATGTCGTCCAACTTTGCGGTATTTTTTGGATGTCGATGGTTAATGTAGTCAGACTTGATAGTATCGACATCTTTTCTTGAATGGAAAATTATGCTATCTTCTCCATGTCGGGACCCATAAGCTGGTCCTTTTCTTTTGCTATCTCAAAAAATCGTTTCATCTGCGGGTAGATGATGTCTAAGTTTTCTAGACTTGGAATTGCTTGCTGCACCCATTGGTGTGCTTGTCGCTCGTGCTTCTGCAATTTGGCTGTTTCGAGCACTATTTGATTTTCAATTGTGCTTTTGAGTTCTTCCTCTGTGCTTTTTCTCTTCTCGAGTGCTTGGATTTCTTGTTGGGTTTGTCGAACTTGCTGATAGACTTTCCCATAATATGAAGGCCAATCTCTCAGTACTTCTTATGTAATGACCGACTCCTCCATGTGATCTCGTAGTACCTTGTATGCTTCTAAAAAAGTTGTGTGCTGCTGTGTCATGAGTCGAGTTGTTTCTTCTTTCTGCTCTTCTTTTGTATCCTGCCTTTGTGCCTATAGCACCGACACCACGCTCTCAAACAAATGATAATCTCTTTCTAATGGCTTGTCGGTGTCGTCCTCTGTCGGTCCAGGTATCACAGATTGCATGAGGTTTCTGCATTTGTTAAGGAACTTGACTTGTTCTTTTTCGTTATCGTCAAGCTCCCTGCGTCTGTTCTGGCTCCTTGTTTTTTCTTCTATTGCCAGTGTTTCCAGGAGTTGACCTAATTCTCCATCCTTTAGCTTGGTTGCATCAACTACAGTGGTCGACCCCAGTTGACTGATGTGGACCATTGTCGTCTGGCTTTGATGGTCCTTTTTGTCTTTCTTTCTTTTGTGCTTTTGCTGCTCTGCTTGTTTTGGCACCTGTGTACCTGTAAGATTTAAAGTTGGGTTGTCTGGTTGTTGGCTAGCAGTGGTTGAAGGTATTTCTGGTTGGGTCGGTTGGATGACAGCTACAACTGGTTGTGCATCTGGCTGTTTGGATACAGAGGGTCCAGATGTGGATGCAGTTGGTGCTAATGGTTGCGGAAGAGGTGGTTCTGGTGTAGTTGGTTTGGGTATATGTTTTAGGCTGGGGGGAGGTGATTACGTTGGTGAATGGTCGGGTGTGACTGGGTTAGTGGAGATATGGTTGGGTGAGGGGTCATGGATTTGTGGGGGTGAATTTTCTCGGAGGTCGGAGAATAGATCCTCGATTTCTCGATTTATTTCATACATATCCTCTCCTTCCTCATCTCTGGTCGGTTCATTTACTGGTGGGTTGGGTTCGGGGTCGGTCAGAATGATAGATGTAGTTCAACTTGTGACAACTTCAGCTTCTTTGTCAAGGTTTCTTTGGAATTTTGAACTTATAACTACCATAGTCCTCGGCCTCTAGAGTACTTGGACAGGTTGGGGAGCGGGTAGTCTGGATCCACAAACTTCGAACAAAGGGGCTTTGGTGGAGAGCTTTTGTACCGACGTGAGTAACTCAGGCAATTTTTCTATGTATGCTTGGAGGTTTCTGTCGTGGTCAAACTTTTCCTTCAAGGTCTCTGACATAGCATTCTTGCATATGTCGATTGGGCTCTTGGAAGGAGGTTCTAGAATTAGCTCTTGCATTATTTTGGTCGGAGACAGGGGTGGAGGTGTAGACACAAGATCCACAACATTTTTAGTTGTTGAATTGTTTGTGATTTTCACCTTCTTTGGTCGACCTTGTTGTGCCCCTACTTTGATGAATCTCTGGAATTGGGTTTCGACAGGAATTTTATTTGCTGCAGCATCTTATATAATGTCGCAGGCTGTAGCTGCTAGTTCTTCCTTGTCTTTCGAGGAATCTGCAATGATAAGCTTGCGCTTACCCTTCCCCTGCTCCTGATCTTGAGTTCTTTTTCTTTTTCTTGAGGCCTTTATCTCCTTCGACAATTTGTGTATGTTTTCTTTGGTGATAGCATACACGGGGTTTTCAGTATCTATCTCTCCCCCCAGTATTCAGTCGAGACAAGGATTTCTTCAGCTGGATTGGTTACCAGCTGTTGTGTTTGTGTCTCTTCCCTCTGTATTGTTGGAGGTTTGATTATAATTTGTAGTCGACCAATGCCTTCTGCAGGTGTTTCCTCTGACAAAAATGTGCGGATATATAAGCTGAGCTCATAATCTTCCTCCTTCTCGTGGTCTGTCAGCGGCTCTTCTATCGAGAGGTCTATTTTTTTCCCTTACTGGTATTGACAATTTTGCACCCGACTGTCGAGCCAAATCCCAAAAAAATTCTTCGACTGTTGGGTAATAGTCAAGAGTTTTTGCCTTTGCTTTGGCACCCTGCATGTACCACACCACGGTATGGTCGATTTCTAGCTGGATGTGAGTAGTTTTGGGTAGACTTTGTCAGATCTTTTGAGGCACCCTCCATCTGGTCGTGTGGACTTTCAGCTATTGGAACCAGTTTTCTAACATCACTTTTCCTTTTCAAGCTCCTTCATTGTTCCATTTTGGGAGAATGGTTTGAATCTCCACATATGGAATTTTGTTGGTTCTTGAAACTGTTTGTCCCCGAGAGGGCATAAAGAGTATATGAATATCCAAATCATAAGGGATGGGAACCTTATGATCCCTCCCATCTCCTAGCATTTTTCACAGATGCCTTTGAGCATGTCGGCGACATACTCAGCCCATCTGTATACTTTTCCTATGTCGGCAATGGTATCCACTACCTCCAACATATCCAGTTTGAGGTTGCTTCCTCGACTTGTCGGTGTAAGTGCAGTGGCTATGATTTTGGCCACTATATGTGGCGTTCGAGCTTGTATTTGGATAATCATTAGCCCTTTGGAGTTTTTTCCTGATGTTGATCTTGTTAGCTCCTCTACTAGCCCTTATTTGATCTTGACTGGTACTGGTTCACCTTGGTTTGATAGACCAGTCAATTTGTGGATTATTTCATCGAATATTTCAACCGGTCGGTCGAAGTAAAATCTATCGTTGTGGTACCGGCTTATGATAAATTTCACTGCAGTCTCTTTTGTGCCTCCAAAACTAGCCATGAGCAGCGCATTGATGTAGTTTACAATGGTATTGTGGTTGATTTTCTCTGCAGCTTGTGTAGGCCTTTTGTCGACATAAGCCCACTCTTTAATCTCGGCCCATAGTTTCACCCAAGAACTCTCCTAAACCTTAGCGTTCTAGATGAATTTGAGTCTCCTCATCAATGGTGTCTCTGCGGTTTGTAGTTCTTTAGCCTTGGTTGCAGCTCTGGTTTGTTTAGGTGCCATCTTGTCGGTCTACTGGTCGAGTTTACTTTGGTATTCTTGGTTTTCAGTCATTTGGTTACTAAGTTGCTATCTCTGTTCGAAATGCTGTGAATGATCCTTTGGCGGTTCAGTATTTATAGTTGATGTGTTCGACGTTTTTGTCGATGGGTGTATTAATGGCGGACGTGATGGTCCAGCATGAACACTTGAGTTTACATTAATGGTGATTTTATTTTTTCATCCGTAGTCATGAAGGTGGGATGGGACTTCCGAGGTCATTGGTCGATGTCGATTATGTGAGCGGTCGATGGTGTTATGTCGATGGGCGTGATGTCAGTTGTCGTAGTGGTCATTTCCTGTCATACTTCTTTATGTATTTTAATCCTATGTTGCTTTTTGGATTTTTATATTTTTATAGCTTTTGTTTAACCATTATGGTTGTTATATGTTTTTTTTTAATTTTTTATTTGACTTGTTTAGTTTTGGTACCACTTTAGTCGGGCACCATTAACAAGTTTCTGAAATACTATGCCTTGTAACGTCTTTAGTCAAATTGATCCATTGGCATGTATCTCTTCGACAACATAGGGTCCCATCCATTCTGTATGTAGCTTTTTGGGTTTTCCTTTTACTCGACTATTGTATAGTAAGGCAAGGTCTCCTATCGATAGGTTTTTATTTTTGATGTTTCGGTCGTGCCATGCCTTTTGTTGTTGTTTCTGGATTTCCTAATGTTGTAACATGATTAGTCGATGTTCTTCAAGCTTACTTAGTTGCAATAGTCGGTCCTTTCTTCCTTGTTCGACATCGGCATGTAAAATGTTTGCGATAATAGGTGTCTGTTGTCGAAAGTGTAGAGGAACTACTGCTTCCTGTCTGTAAACTAGTCAAAAAGGTGTTTGGTTGGTTGACCGCTTATATGATGTTCTGTATGCCCGTAGTACTGCAGGTATCTTTTCATCCCAGTCGTCTTTGTCGGTGTTACATATTTTTGTTAATCCTTTTGTTAATGTTTTGTTAAATGATTCGATTGCTCCATTCGACTAAGGGTGGTAAGATGTACTCCGATGGTGGTCGATTTAGAACTGATCTGTTAGTGTTTTAATAGTTTTATTAATAAAGTGTGTTCCATGGTCACTGATTAGGGTTAATGGACATCCAAATCTAGTAATGATATTTTTGTAGATAAACTTAGCAGCTATCTCGGTGGAACATGTGTCGACTGGTTTTGCCTCTGCCCATTTGGTTACGTATTCGACTGCAGTTATTATGTACCTTGCACCTGTTCTCTTTGCTGGTAATGGGAAATGGTCCTATGAAGTCGATGTCCCAAATTTCAAATGTCAAAATTGGGTTTACTGATATCAGGGGCATTTCTGTACTAGGCGAGGTCGACCTAGCCGTTGACATCTGTCACATTGTCTTACAAAATTTTTGCAATCTTTGTGAAGTGTCGGCCACCATAACACAGATTGTTGGATTTTCTTTGTAGTTGTATCTTCTTGAAAATGTCCTCCCGCAGGTCCATAATTTGCTTCATACATAATATTATCCCTTTCATGTTCTAGTACACACCTTCTGAGGATGTCATCTAAACCCATTTTATATAGGAATCCATTTATGAGACTATATGGTGCAAATTTCATGGCTAATATTTGTTTCTTCTTCGTACTCATGCCTTATGGTGCTTGTCCATTTTCTAAAAACTGAGCTATTTCATCTAACTCTGCTGGGACTGCTTCTATTTGAAATAAATGTGCATTTGTTAAGTCGTCTTTGACTCCCGTCGGTTCCTCCCCTGTGTCGATTCGGGATAAATGGTTGGGACCGACATTTAGCTTACCTGGTCTGACAACGACTTCGAATTTAAATTCTTGGAATAGAAGTAGCCATCGACAAATTCTTCCATGATGTAGAGGCTTATTTACGAGGTATTTTAGTGCTTGGTGGTCGGTGTAAAAGATAAATGGATTAGCTAGTAGGTAGTGTTGGTATTTTTGTAGTGCAAAGACCATTCCTAATGCTTCTCTTTCTGTTGTCGAATAGTTTCTTTTAGCTTTGTTTAGTTTTTTGCTACTGTAGACTATAGGGTAGTCCATTCCATCATCTCCTGGCTAAGTTAGGATTTCTCCTATTGCTAGGCCTGATGCGTCGATGTTACCATGCAATTTGATTGACCAGTTTGGAAACCTTAGGATGGGTGCTTCGAATAGCTTTCTTTTTAGTTTTTCAAATGATATGTTGTACTCCTTTGTCCAGTCAAACTCCTGATCCTCTCTTAGCAGTTCTTCTAGTGGGTATGTCATATCTGAATAGTGTCTTATGAATTTTCTATAATAACATGTATGACCAAGTAGTACCCTGACTTGTTTTGGATTCATTGGTGGTTTTAAGTCGAGGATATTTTTTATTTTTGCGAAGTCGACTTTAATACCTTATTTATAGACAATGTGCCCTAATAGTATTCCTATAGGAGTTAGAAATATGCACTTTTTGATGTTCAAAGATAGCTGGATTTGTCTGCATCATTCCAGCATAAGCCTTAGCCATTTACAATGGTCTTTTAGTGTAGATTATATTGTCCATTTGTCGAAATATACTGCCATTGTTTTGTAAATATACTCCTGGAATGTTTTAACCACAATCCTTGAAAAGACTACAGGTGCATTTTTAAGTCCAAAAGGCATAACCCTATAAGCAAATGAGACAAATTCACATACGGATGTTGTCTTTTTTTATTATCTTCTTTGGCTATTGGTACTTGATTATAACCTGAGAATCCGTTTGTAAATGAATAGCATTCATGTACTGCTACCTCATTTAAGATTTCATCTGCATAAGGAGTTGGAAATGGGTCTATTAATGTAACTTTATTGAGTTCTTTGAAGTTGACACAGATCCTTAGCTTGGTTGGATCATGTTTTTTAGTTGGACCACCATTGGACTTGCCCATTCTGATTGGTCAATAGGGTAGACAATTCCTGCTGCAAGCATGTTATCAATCTCTTTCTTGACTATGTCTTTGTATTTATGAGCTAGTTTATATGGTCTTTTATTGATAGGTCAAATATCAGGTTTAATGTCGATCTTCATTTCACCCATTTCATGTACTAGACCTTTGAGATCCTTATAGTGTCTAGCAAATACATCCTGAAATTCTTTCAGTAGGTTTGTTATCTCTGTTGTTTGTGCTTCAGACCAGTAGTCTCCAATTTTTGCTATTTTTGGTCGATCATCATTTGATATGTCGACTTCTTTGGTTTTCACTTTAGCGTCTAACCATTTAGGAGCTTTTGTCTCATTGATGAGTTGAATCCCTTCTTTAAACTATGAGAATGTAGTAGGAAATTCTGTTGCAGTCATTCGGTCGATGTCTTCCTCATCGGTTGTCTCAACTTTGAGCATTGTGTGAATTGGTTTTGTTGTTTCGGCATGGTTTGATTTCCATCTAAAGCTTTTCCCTCCTGAATTTTCATTTTCCATCTGTAGTCTTGTTGAATGTGGAATTGTCCCGGTTTGTATATTGTTACAGTTTATTGTCGGTCGGTTGTATTTTAGGTTTTTGTTTTGTCGGTTGTACAAATGCTTTGATATGTTTTGCAGTTTTGACTAGATTCTCATTTTGGGGTTCAAAGTTGAAGTCTTTGATAAAATTCTGTTTGAGTTCATGCCATAGGAATGTTTCACCCTGAGCTTCTTCCATCTTGTACCATTTGTTTGGTAAGTCGACGAGTGTTGATGGGAATAGGTGTGGCCATGTTCATTCATCTTTATATCCAAGTCTTCTCCATTCTTTTTCACATGTCTTTATATGGTTTTCTGGATCCTGTCCTTGGGTAAATATAGGTATATGAGCCTGGTTGGTTAACTTATTTCCTCCAAATCTTTCTACAAAATAAGTTGAAGCTGTTGTCCATGTCTGCAGTCTTAACTGATGGGTATCCCACCATCTAGCAGCTTGTCATGTAAAAGTTTCTACTAAACTTTGTAGTTGGCCATGTTCACCAATGTTCCTAGATACTTGCTCTACATGCATAACTGGTGATTATCTTTCTTTATATTTTGGTATTTTTGTATTATTTATATTTGTCGATTTTAAGGTAGGATATTCCCTAGTTTTCTTCTCAAATATTTTTGGGATGATGGACACCACAAAGCATTGTTTGACTAGTTTCTTCTGTATTTTTTTGAATAGTCCAACATCCTCTTGCTTTTGTTTCATAGTTTTCAACCTCCCAATCATATAGTTCTGCATCTGAATTGTATCCTACTGAGACTTGGTTACCTAAGTAAAGTTCACCATATATATTAGGTTCTGTGTAATCTTCATTATTCTATACCTGATATAGTTGATGGATGTCAACTTCTTCATCAATTGGTTCTGTCTGAGGTTCTCCTTGGGATGGATGGATAGGTATTATTACTTTTTGTCCATTCCCCTTTAATTTTATTCTTTCTTTGTCCAAGGATATCGAGGCTTTCATTTTTATCCCCCAAGGTCGAGCTACTAACGCTGGGAAGGAATTGGATCCTTCCTTAGGGTCAGTAATTTCGAAGTCGACTTTGGTCGATATTCCTTTTATCATTGTGTCAACAATTTTCTAGACTCCAATAGGTTCAATTAGGCCTTGGTCGGCTAGTTTCAGGTATATGCCTAATTCGTATAATCGAGGTTTGCCTAACTGTTCCCATGTGTCTCGAGTCATAATATTTATCTGTGATCGAAAATTGAGTACAAATTGTTGGACATGGTTTCCTTCAATTTCCAGGTCGACAAGTGGGTCGGCATCACTTTTATCTTTTTGGTTTAAGCTGGAGCTATTCTTTGTTTGTTTTTCGGTGTTTTTGTTGTGTTTTATTTTATACAGTAAGTTGATGAATTGAGATATTGTTTTATCTTTTTGTACCAAATGTATTAGCTCTTTTACTGTGTCTTGTCGATTATCATCTTCTTATTCTTGTCAAGCAAATTCTTTAAATATATTTGTTGCATCTTTATATATATATATTTTTCTTTAACTGGGTCAGGATAAACATTTTTTTCTTTTATCTTGCTTATTTGGGGGTTATCATTCCCAATTTCCGTCCCTTGTTGGGTTACGATATGCAAATTATTTTTATTAATTATATCATGTTTTTGCACACATGACAAGACATTAAAATTTTTCTTCTTATTTATTTTTTCAAGCATAGTAGGGAAATCCTCCAACGAGTGATCCCCTACTCCACAACTAGTACAGAATTTTAGGTCATTCCTGTCCTTGTATGGACAGTCTGCATGTCGGTGTCCTTCCTTGTAACATGTGAAACATTGGATGGGCCGACGTGGTCGGTTGTCTCGATTCCCATAGAATCGACCTCGACTTCCATAGCCTCCACGTCGGTTGTCAAACCGGCGTTCATACCAACGACCTTTGTACCTTTGATTATTTTGGTCATTTTGTGCATTGTTTCATTGCTTATTATTCTATGCAACTGTGTTCGTCTGATATACTACTTGATAATTTTGTTGATTCTTTAGATTCAAGTGACAGTCACCAGTGTTATGATTTTTAGTTTCACAGATTGCACACCATGATGCTTTGCCATTCTTCATGTTGAATGGGTAATATTTTTTAGTGTGCTCTCCATTCTCCTGGAAGATGTCGCAAAAACATTTTGTTTGCATAAATCAAACATCCTGTCGGATAATATCCTATCGACAGCTATCTTTTAAATGTCTGGTCGATGAGAATTTCGTGCACCAGATGTCCTGACTTTTAAGGTTTATCTCTTTTAAATATTTCTGCATGATCTTGAGCTGTTCTTCTAGTCTATGATTTGTGGGGTATGCTGGAATATCTTCATCCATTTCTACTTGTAGATATTTAGTAAGCGCATCCTCATAAGTTTTGAATGTCTCCAGACTTATGTGCCGACCAATTTTTTGTGACAGACCTGCAAGAAACCACTGGATTAGTAGTTTCTCATCAATAACATAATCCAATTGGCTGAGAAGGTATTTCCAGTGTTTGTCGTAGTCTCGGACAGTTTCTCTTGACTTTTGTGATGTTGTATTCAATTTCTTTGCTGCCAGATGTTTTTCATCTGGAGTTTTAAAAAATGATAAAAATTGCACTTTGACTTTTGCTTTAGTTGCTTTGGGGCTTCTTTCAGAAAAGTTCATATACCATGTTAATGCCCTTTGTCTTAAGGCTCCCGCGAACTGTGCCATCTGTCTGTCTTCATCTGTAACTTGGTTTTCCTCCCATGTCGATTCTCAAATGAACCAATGTCTTCTGGGATCTTCATCGCCCTCATATAGAGGGATGTGCACTGATCCATGACCCATGTCAGAGTCACTATCACTGTCTTCTTCAGGAGGTGGCGACGGTGGGGGTGGTGGTGGGGGTAGTGGGATGTTTTTATTATTTTGTGCAGAACTATTGTTGACAGAACTCTCGTTTTCGTCGGTCATCTTAGTTGTCGTTTCTTCTCTGACAAGTAGTCAGTCGGGGTCAACTTCTCCTGTCGATGTCCAACTGCAATTATTTGTCTGCAGCTCCAAATTTTCTATATCTTCCAAAGCTGTATTTGGCAGGGGGGTGCTTCTTTGTGTGTCAGGTAAAGTAAGTGGATACTTTTGTTGGAGGAAAACGCTTGAAATGTGACCCGATTTCCTTCTTCTGGTCGACGGATGAGTAGATGATTATCATTGTTTATCTCATTGTCTAGTTGGCTCCAAATACGAAAGTCACCAGCTCTTAGTCTGAGGTCCTCTTCGACAATGGTTTGTATCTTAGTACTCGGATTCATCGGAGATAGAGTTCTTACCTCCTGGGGAACTTCTATTTGGAGAGCTTCTCGCTGATCTATCCACAAATATTCTTCCATAGGGGACGCTTCTTCTTCCATGCCTTCTTCATGTCAATCATGACCTGAATTTGGCGGATTTCTCTCTTGGTCTGTCACCCTAGTGCTCATTCCTCTTTGCAGCGCTATAGCTATTTCTCTTCTTTCTTCCCTTCTTTCAGCCTCTTCTCCCTCTCTATTTTCTGAAAGTCCGTCATACCTTTATGTGATACTGTCCTTTCGATTTCCCTTTTAGGTCGACTTTTCATTGCTGGTGAATGGTATCTCTTTAGTCGACTAGAATCCTCTCCACTTTACCCTGACATACGACTAGCTACCCCCCCATTGCCTACTCGATGCTTTGGAAAGCTCGGATAGTTCTGTTCATTTGCTTAGGAAATATTCCCACTCCCTCTCGATGATGAATTTTTACCACTTCTTTTGTTTCTCAGCCCAGTTAGTATTTTGTGGCGGTTCGCGTAACAATGGAAGAGGTTCAACGATATGACCCACTCCTTTCTTTATCAGGAACTTAAACAACAAGGTCGGTAAGGAGCACAAGAATTGATCGGTGAGGTGTAGAATTTCTTCTGGATAGTTTCCACCGAATTTCTTTCTTCTATAGCTTATTCCTCGCAGAATTCATCAGTGATATTTTCAAACCACTCTGACAGGTTTGTTATTCGCCCTCCAATCAGTTTGTCTAGTAGCTATTGGTCTTTAATCGCTTCCGGATTTTTCATCCAGAAGTTTCTTCAGAAGCTGGGGTACCTATTCTACAAACTTCTCATGAGTCTCGGTAAAGAACCTTTCTTTTGCTTGCGCAGCCATTAATCTGTGCGTAATTTTGCAAGTAGTTTTCTATTTTAGGCTCCCACCAGTCCTTAATCTCTTGTTCTGATATCTACTGCTTGTATACATCTCAGACATGTACTACTGACAACAGAACCAATGTTGAATCTCATAGATCACATAGGGTCACCAATAATACACATTAAGAACAGACATACATAACATATACAAGAGACAAGAACAACTAAGCGAAATAATAGATTATATTATAATGAAAGGGTCCATACAATATAGAGAACTGAATCGATTTCTCATCTGGATCAATAGCCTATTATATATGAATTACAAATAGTTACAAATAACTACCTATCGGTTCGGTCAACCGACACGACCTTACGTGGTCGACCTAATCTCTCATTAGTCGGCTTACCGACTTGCTCCTCCAACACCATGAATGAAGAGCTTGATTATAATGAGAAAACTAACACTTGGGAGTTGGTTCCTAGACCCGTAGATAAAAATGTAATAGGATCCAAGTGGGTGTTTAAAAACAAGATGAATGAACAAGGACAAATTGTAAGGAATAAAGATCCATTGGTCTATAAGAGGTATGCCCAAGTTGAGGAAAAATATTTTGATAAAAAATTTGCACCAGTAGCAAGATTGGAAGCTATTAGAATGTTTCTTGACTATGCCACTCATAAGAACTTCAAATTGTATCGAATGGATGTTAAGTGAGTTTTTATCAATGGAGATCTAGAAGAAGAAGTGTATATAGAGCAACCCGAAGGGTTGCAACTGATAGACAATGTTGACAATGTCTACAAATTGAAGAAGGCTCTATATGGACTGAAACAAGAACCAAGGTCCTGGTATCATAGACTAGATAAATATCTAGAAGACAAACATTTCAAGAAAGGTACTGTTGACAGTAACTTGTATAACAAATCTAAAGGTGATACTCTATTCGTAGTTTTAGTGTATGAGGATGACATTATATTTGGATGCACTAATTATTCTTCTGTGCAGTGGTTTTCTAATGCCATGCAATCTGAATTTTAGATGTCAATGATAGGAGAACTGTCATTCTTTTTTGATCTTCATATTATCCAGATTCCTGAAGGCTTCTTTCTCTCCGAAGAGAAGTATTTGAAGGAGATGTTGAAGAAATTTCAAATGGAAGATCCATCACCTGTCAGTACACCTATGGTTTTTGGTTGTAAACTTAGCAAGGATGATCCCTCACCTAATGTTAATCATAGAACATATCGATCAATGATAGGAAGTCTCTTATACATCACAAAATATCGTTTTGATATAATGGAAGTTGTTGGAGTGGTAGGAAAATTTCAGTCTGCTCCTAAGTAAAGTCATTTGGTGGCTATGGAGAGGATATTTAAACATTTGAAGGGAACAATGACTTATGGTCTTTGGTATCCTAGAAATCATAACCTTTAGTTTACAACATATTTAGATGCTGATTGGGTAAATTGTTTGGTTGAAAGAAAGAGCACAAGTGGAGGTGTATTCTTCTTAGGTGATTCTTTAGTTGCATGGTTGAGTAAGAAGCAAGGATGAATATATTTATCCACTACAAAATATGATTACATTGTTGTTGCTTCCTTCTATACAAAAATACTCTGGATGCTTCAAACACTGGCAGACCTAGAGGTAAAATATGTTGATCTGATTCCTCTTCATTGAGATAATACTAGTGCCATTAGTATGTCCAAAAATCTAGTCCTTCATTCCAAGAATAAGAACATACCTATTAAGTATCACTTCTTAAGGGAGAAGGTTACAAACATAGTAGTTCAATTGAATTTTATTCCTTCTACAGAACAGACTACTAATATCTTCACTAAACTCTTACCAAAGACACAGTTTGAGTACCTACGCTAGAAGCTAGGTATCAAATCTTATTCCAAATAACCTATTCACTTTGATAGGTGGAGATGTGATATAGAATTTTATTTGAAATTGATGTCAAAGGGGGAGAATTTGTTTGTTACAGATAAACAGATTGATGATTACTAGTACAACATGCATCCAAAAGTTGAAGATTCCCATGAATTCCAAAGGGGGAAATTGTTGGAGGTTTTGTGGTCATATGGAAACAGATCAGAGTGTGATTTGGTTTTCATTAATGGAAACATAATTCCAAATATATGATCTAGATAAGAAGAATAATCAGAAGAATCTTGGATAACATCGACGATGGTAAAGAAATTTCGCTGACAGAATAACGACGAAGATAAAGGAGGGGTCGACTTGCGGAATTGGAAATAAATGGTTGTATAAGAGATCGAGATTCATTGGATGAGGTTGATCCTGAAGCATATCAACGGTTGTGAGTCATTTCTCTAGGTGAACTAGCGTGAAGGAAGAAAATCCTCGCAGGCACGATAGTTTATGAAATATTCCCTATGTTGGTTGGAGTCCACCATTGATTTAAATATCACAGTTGTTAGTCCATTTTGTTGATGAAATAGCAAGGAGGTTACTTATAGGATATGAGAGTGAAATCTATTATATAATTTGGTTGAGCGTAGAATTGTAGTCCTCTAATTTTATAGAGCTCTAATCTAATGAATAGATCCAATGGTTAGGGGTGATCCCGCATAAGAAATCAACGGTAAATAGAAAACTCAGAAAGTTTGAAAGGTAATTGGATGAACAGATCTCATGGTCAGGAGTGATCCTGCACAAGGAATAAATGGTCAAAGAAAGGTTTGAAAGGTAATCTGATGAACATATCTGACTGTCAGTAGTGAACCTTCTCAAGAAATCGATGGCGCGGAAGGAGTTTTGCAAGCAGAAGTCGGAAAGAGGAAATCTTGGAAGTTGTTCAAACAAATGTTGAAAACCCGAGATACACATCCCTCACTGGATATAAAATCGACGGTCAAGAAATGTTGCACAATAAATCAACGACGTGGAAGGATTTTCACAAACTGAACTCGAAAAGCAAAAAGTATGGAAGTTGTTCAAACAAATGTTGAAAACTCGAGATCTGCATCCTCGCGCCGTATTTAAAATCAACGGTGAGAAAATTTTGCACAAGAAATCGACGATGTGAAAGGAGTTTCACAAGGGGAAGTCGAAAAGCAAAAAAGTCTGGAAGATTTTCAAAGAAATGCTGAAACCCCAAGATCCGCATCCCGCATTGGATCTAATATCGATGGTCGCAAAAGGATGCACAAGAAATTGACGATGCAGATTGATTATGCAGAAAACTATGTGCGGAATATGGAAAGAGGAAATCATGGAATGATACCAAGAAAATCACATATCCAATATCTAATTTTCTTCTCAGATCAACAGTCACAAAGAGTTCGATGAAGATCTAGGGTGTTGAACCTATACTGTGGAGCCAGAACTACAGAACATGGAGTACAGAAACTCTGATTTGTTGCACAAAATTACAAGTTCAGAAGAATACAGATGACGAAGATGTGTTGCAAAAAATCATGATTAATCGGCGATTGGACTTATTGTTTATCATAAGGCATCGAAGAGTTAGATCAATTATGGAAATGGATCGTTAGGAATACGAATAGGAAAAGGGGTTAATGACAGATATGTATAAAAGGATGTGCATGATGACTGATGGAGTGCGCTCTCTCCATACAGAGAACTAGTGCATGGATCGTCATCAAATTGGAGATTACAAAATGACAGAGGACTTTGATCTCTTTCCAGAATATCTAGAACGGAGACAATGATGGGAACCAAGATGCATAAGCAAATCCAGGAGCAGATCATAATAGAGTTGGTTTGCATTGTTATATCTGTTTTTCTAAATATATTACTGAACATGTTTTAAGTCTGAGAAACAAGGGTGGTAAGGTGGTGCTAGGAAAAACATGTTGTCTTCTTTGTACAAGTTGAAGCATGTACAAGTGAAAGTTTATTCTTTCACTCAGTTGTAGATGGAGAATGTTAGTTTTAGTGGGTGTTAGAAAAACATGAGGGTTGGTGCTCTCTACAAGAAGGATTTTGTAAAATAGATGTTGTAGCCTCTTTTGAGAAGGTGCTCAAATAAAAATGAATAATTATCTGTCTCTATCATGTATGTGTAATTAATAATCTTCATTTGTTCTATTATACTTGCTACATTATCATAACTATAAACCTATAATTAGTAATAAGGGTTTACAAATTAAAAAATGGTTTAAGCTTTCAAAATAACCGATTCACCCCCCCTCTCATTTATTTGAGTAATTTTAACAATTGGTATCACAGCGGGTTCCTTTTTTCTAATGGTACATCTATAAGTTTAAACATGACAATTTATGAAGGGACTTCATCCAATAAGGTTCCTCTATTTGATGGAACAAACTTTGCCTTTGGAAGGTAAGAATGAGAACCTATATAATGTCCTTGGGAGCTGATGTGTGGGATGTAGTAGAGACCGGCCTGCAAAGTTACATGTGCTAGCCTCCAAAGATGAAAAACTGGAATTTAGTTTTAATGCAAAGGCAATGAACGCTATTCTGAGTGGTCTTGCAGAGGCTGAGTTTGTTAAAGTAATGCATCTTGATTTTGTGAAAGAAATGTGGGATAAGCTTGTAAACAATTATGAAGGAAATGAAAAAGTAAAGGATGCCAAATTACAGACATATAGACTAAAATTTGAACAACTAAAGATCAATGAGGATGAGATAGTAAGTAAATATTTCCTAATAATAGAAGTGACTATGAATGCCATGAAGGGTCTTGGTTAAAAGTTTGATGAAGCATTCTTAGTTCATAAAATTTTAAGATCTCTACCTGAGAGATTTAATCGCAAAGTCACAGCAATAGAATAATTGAGTGATCTAAAAACTCTACCTATTGACCAAATCCTATGTATTCTGACAGGATATGAAATGAGGATTGGTAAAGATAAATCAACCACTAGAGAAGCTTCTTTTAAAGCAGATAAAAACATTGATTCTTCATGGATGTGGTTGCGGGAAATTTTTTATGGAGGCTGATGAAAGGTTCAGGTAAATACAAAGGAAAGATTCCCTTTAAATGTTTTAAATGTGGTAAAATGGGTCATTTTACATCTAAATGTCCCCACAAGAACAAGAGGCAGATTTCTGATGATGACGAAAAGTATACATTTAATAAATACAATAAAGAGGCTAAACACAAAAAGAAAATCATGTGTGTAAATGATGTTGATTCTTCAGAAGAGACAGGCAACGATTCATCTGATGAAGATGAAGTGAATAGCTTCATGCTTATGGCCATATATTATTTTGGAAATGAATATACATGGAGTGGCTTGAATGAGGAGGAAGCCATGGTTGATCTGGAAGGTGACCTAATCAGTTCTCTGGAGGAAATTGACAGACTAATATTAAAGAAAAGGAAACAAAAACTGTTATTTTTGCAATATAAAAGGAATATAAAATAACCAAGTGAAGATATTTCCCTGTTAAAACTGAAACTAGAAGAGGCAAAGAAAATAAAAGATCACCTTAAACAACAATTAACAGAAGGGAAAAAGAGATGGGAAGCTTTGGAAGAAGAAGTAGTGACAGCTAGGAAGGAATTGGAGAAATTTCAAGCTCTGTACCACCCGAACCTGTCCAGTATCAAAGACCCAGAAGAATTGAACATGCTTCTCAGCAAGCAAAGGTCCTCATGGTTACAAATGGATCTTGGCTATGAATAAGGCTCATGCAACAATCAGTCAGAATGAAAACATACTATGAAAACAAAAGGAAATGAAGCAAGTACCAGAATAAAAAATTCAGATTAGATTTATCATCTAAGGATAGCTCAGAAACATATTCAACAAAAGGGAAGAGCTCCAAGGTTTAGGTACCAATTTTTTTTCCATGGTTACTATTATTGTTGTTCTAATTTTGGTGACAAAGCTGCAAACTGTGCATTTAATTTTAGAAATATACAATCAAAGAACAGTCAATTGTTGCAACATAAAACAAGACATCCAACAAGCAAACAACAACTTACAACTCAGTTCACAACTAAGAGAATAAATCATGATAGAAATAAAAATTCTTTTGATCTACTGTACAATGAGCCGGAATGTTATGTTTGTCATAATTTTGGACACAAGACTTCAAACTTTCATCTGAAGGATTACAAAATAGACCCAAGAATGAATTACTCTACTGAAAGCAATAAAGTTTGGAAGAAGAAAGAAAATAACAAATGTGGCTTAGTTCTTTTTGTTCAGAATAAAAAAGGCCCTGGTATATTGATAGTGGGTGTTCCAAACACATGATTGGTGATAAAAGTAAGTTTTTGTCTCTAAGTGAAAATAAATCAGGAAATGTAACTTTTGGAAGTGATGCCCTAGGGAATATCAAAGGAAAAGGAATGATCAAGTTGAGTACGGGAAAAAGGAAAGCCCAAGATGTGTTGTTTGTAGATGGACTAAAACATATTTTTATTAGTGTCAGTCAGGTTTGTGATAAAGGATGTGAAGTTGTTTTCACTTCTACAGATTGCAAGATAAAGTATGTACCCTCAAGACAGTTGGTTACAAAAGGTATAAGGACTGAAAACAATGTCTATGTCTTGAAAGAAGAACAAGAAGAATGTCATCTAAGTAAGTATGCTGAAAGTTGGATTTGGCATAAGAGACTTGGACATTTAAGTTTTGATCATATAATCAAACTTGTGAACAATTGGGCGGTACGAGATATTCCAAATATATCAAAGCCATATGAATTTGTCTGTCAAACCTGTCAAATGGGAAAACTGACTCGCACATAGTTTAAATCCAATAAATCCACATAAATAAACAAACCACTTCGGTTAGTATATATGGATCTATGTGGACCATCAAGAAAAGAAGGAACAAGAGGAGAAAGATAATTTATGTTGGTCATTGATGACTATTCTAGACTTACATGGGTTTCTTTTTTGAAAGAAAAATCTAAGGCACTTGAAAAGTTCAAAATTTTGTAACGCCCTGACCGAGAATTAAATAGTAAAAGGACTGAAGGCAGTAAGATCAGATAGAGGAGGAGAGTTTTGTAGAGGAGACTTTAAGGATTTTTTTATAAACATGGAATCAAGAGAGAATACACTATTCCAAGGACCCCACAACAGAATGGAGTTGTTGAGAGATAGAATAGTTCAATACAACATATGGCAATATCAATGATGAATGAAAGGAATATTTATCAAACATACTGGGTAGAGGCAATTCACATAGCTGACCATATTATCAATAAAGCTCACCTAATGCTAAACAATGATAAGAATCCCTATGATGTATGGTTTGGAAGACTTGCTTCTATCAAACACTTTAAAATATTTATAAGTAAATGTTATATCAAAAATAATGATGAACATCTTGGGAAATATGATGACAAGGCTGATGAAGGTATCTTCTTAGGATATGCTTCAAATAGTAAAGGGTACACTTGTTATAATAAGAGGCTGCATAAATTGGTTGATTGTATTGACATGAAAATTGATGAAGGAATCCCTGTAAAAGACATTCAAATAAGTAGTGCTGAAACATATATAGAAGAAACACTTGAATTTAAAGAAGAACAGGTCCAAGAATCATAAAAAAAGAAGATTCAGAGTCAGATGATGAAAGTGAAAACACTCGGATAGATTCATGATAGCAGACATAAAAAAAGCACCTTCTAGAATCGTTCAAAATAATCATCCTGAAATTTAGATAATTGGAGACAAGAATAAAGGAGTGCAGACAAGAAGAAAGTTGATCAAAGCTTCAGAACAATATCATATTGCTTTCCTATCTATGATGGAACCTAAGAATTTTGAAGAGGCCAGTGAGGATGAATATTGGGTTAAAGCCATGAACAAAGAGCTTGATCATAATGAGAAAACTAAAACTTGGGAGTTGGTTCCTAGACCTGCAGATAAAAATGTAATAGGCTCCAAGTGGGTGTTTAAAAACAAGATGAATGAACAAGGACAAATTGTAAGGAACAAATCTCCATTGGTCTGTAAGAGGCATGCCCAAGTTGAGGGAGAAGATTTTGATGAAACTTTTGCACCAGTAGCAAGATTGGAAGCTATCAGAATGTTTCTTGACTATGCCACTCATAAGAGCTTAAAAGCGTATCAAATGGATGTTAAGTTGGATTTTCTCAATGGAGATCTAGAAGAAGAACTCTATATAGAGCAACCCAAAGGTTTCCAATTGACAGACAATGTTGAAAATGTCTACAAATTGAAGAAGGATCTATATGGATTGAAACAAGCACCAAGGTCCTGGTATCATAGACTGGATAAATATCTACAAGAAAAACGTTTCAAGAAAGGTACTGTTGACAGTAACTTGTATATCAAATCTGAAGTTGATACTCTATTCGTAGTTTTGGTGTACGAGGATGAAATTATATTTGGATGCACTAATTATTCTTCTGTGTAGTGGTTTTATAATGCCATGCAATCTGAGTTTGATATGTGAATGATATGAGAACTGTCATTCTTTATTGGTCTTCACATTATCCAAAGTCTTGAAGGCTTATTTCTCTCCCAAGAGAAGTATTTGAAGGAGGTGTTGAAGAAATTTCAAATGGAATATTCATCACTTGTAAGTACACCTATGGTTTTTGGTTGTAAACTTAGCAAGGATGATCCCTCACCCGATGTTGATCAGAGAACATATCAGTTAATGATAGGAAGTCTCTTATACATCACAACATCTCATCCTGATATAATGAAAGATTGGAGTGGTATGAAGATTTCAGTTTGCTTCTAAGCAAAGTAATTTGGTGGCTATGAAGATGATATTTAAATATTTGAAGGGCATAATGACTTATGGTCTTTGGTATCCTAGAAATCAGAACCTTAAGTTAACTGCATATTCAGATGCTGATTGGGAAAACTGTTTGGTTGAAAGAAAGAGCACAAGTGGAGGTGCATTCTTCTTAGGTGATTCTTTAGTTGCATGGATGAGTAAGAAGCAAGGTTCATATATTTATCCACTACAGAAGCTTAGTACATTGTTGCTGCCACCTGCTACACAAAAATACTCTAGATGATTCAGACACTGGTAGACCTGGAGGTAAAATATATTGATCCCATTTCTCTTCATTGTGATAATACTAGTTCCTTTAGTATGTCCAAAAATCCATTCCTTCATTCCAATACTAAGCAGATACCTATTAAGTATCACTTATTAAGGGAGCAGGTTACAAACATAGTATTTCAATTGAATTTTATTCCTTCTACAGAACAGACTACTGATATCTTCACTAAACCCTTACCAAAGATAGAGTTTGAGTACCTACGCTAGAATCTAGTTATCACATCTTATTCCAAATAACCTATTCACTTTGATAGGGGCAGATGTGCTACATAGTCTTCTTTGACATTGATGTCAAAGGGGGAGAAGTTGTTTGTTACAGATGATAAATAGATTGATGATTACTAGTACAACATGCATCTAGAAGTTGAAGATTTCCATCAATGCCAAAGGGGGAGATTGTTGGAGGCTTTGTGGTCGTATGGAAACATATCAGAGCGTGATTTGGTTGTCATTGATGGCAACATAGTACCAAGTATATGATCCAGATAAGTAGAAGAATCATAAGAAAATTGGAGAATATCGACGGTGGTAAAGACATTTCATTGATAGAATAGCGAGGAAGATAAAGGAGGGGTCAGCTTGTGAAATTGGAAATAAATCAGTGTAAAGGAGATTGAGATCAACGGATGAGGTTAATCCCGAAGCAGATCAACGGTTGTAAGGAATTTCATTGTGTGAACTAGTGCAAAGGAAGAAAATCCAGGCGGGCACGATAGTTTATGAAATCTTCCCTATGTTGGTTGAAGTCCACCGTTGATCTAAATCTGAAGGTTATTAGTCCATTTCACTGATGAACTAGCAAGGAGTTAATTACAGGAAACGAGAGAGAAATCCATTATGTAATTTGGTTGTGCACAGAATTGAAGTATGCTCTTTGATAGAGCGCTAATCTAATGAATAGATTGGATGGTCCGAAGTGGTCCTACATAAGAAATCAACAGTCAAGAGAAAATCCACAAAGTTTGAAAAGTAATAGGATGAATAGATCCAACGGTCAGAAGTGATCTCACACAAGAAATCAACAGTCAAAGAAAAGTTTGAAAGGTAATATGATCAATAGATCCGATGGTTAGGAGTGAACCCACAAAAAAAAATCGATGGCGCAGAAGGAGTTTTGCAAGTAAAAGTCAGAAAATGGAAAGTCTGGAAGCTGTTCAAACAAATGTTCAAAACTTGATATCTGCATCCCACACTGGATCTAAAATAGACTGTTGAGAAATGTTGCACGAAAATCAACAGTCAAAGAAAAGTTTGAAAGGTAATATGATCAACAGATCCGATGGTTAGGAGTGAACCCACAAAAAAAAATTGATGGTGCGGAAGGAGTTTTGCAAGCAAAAGTCGGAAAGTGAAAAGTCTAGAAGCTGTTCAAATAAATGTTCAAAACTTGATATCTGCATCCTGCACTAGATCTAAAATAAACGGTCGAGAAATGTTGCACAATAAATCTACGAAGCGAAAGGAGTTTCACAAATGGAATTTAGAAAGTTGAAAGTTTGGAATTAAACAAATGTTGAAATCCTAAGATCTGTATCCCCGCATCGGATCTAAAATCGATGGTCGAGAAATGTTGCACAAGAAATCAACGGCACGGAAGGAGTTTCGCAAGCAGAAGTTGGAAAGCAGAAATTCTAGAAGTTGTTCAAACAAATGTTGAAAACCTAAGATCTGCATGCCATATCAGATCTAAGATCGACGGTCAGGAAATGATGAATAAGAAATCAACGGTGTAGATTGATTATGCAGACAAGGATGTGTGGAAAATGGAAAGCGGAAATCATGGAATGATATCAAGAAAAATAACATATCCGATATCCAATTTTCTTCTCAGAACAATTGTTATGGAGAGCTCGATGAAGATCTAGGGTGCGAAATAATTGGTTCAGAACCTGTACTACGAAACCAGGAGTGCGGAAACTCTAATTTGTTGCAGAAAATGATAAGTGCGGAAGAAGCCAGATGATGAAGATGTGTTGCAAAAACTCATGATTACTCAATGATTGGACTTCTTGTCTGTCATAAGGCATTGAACAATTTGAGAATTTATGGAAATGGACCATCAGGCATACAAACAGGAAAAGGGGTTACAAAAATATATGTATAAACGGATGTGTGTGATGAATGATGGAGTGCACTCTCTGTAGACAGAGAAATGGTGCATGGATCGTCATCAAAGTGGAGATTATAGATTGACAGAGCACTTTGAGATTTTTCCAGAATATCTAGAACGAAGACAATGAGGGGAACCAAGATGCATAAGCAAATCTAGGAGCAGATCGAAACATAGTTGGTTTGCATTGTTATATCTATTTTTCTAAATATTGTACTGAACATGTATTAAGTTTGATAAATAAGGTTGGTAGGGTGGTGCTAGGAAAAACATTTTGTCTTCTCTGTACAAATGAAATTTGATGCTTTCACTCAGTTGTAGCTGGAGAATGTTATTTTTAGTGGGTGATAGAAAAACATGAGGGCTGGTGCTCTCTACAAGAAGGATTTTGTAAAACAAAGGTTGTTGCCTCTTTTGAGTAGGTGCTCAAATAAAAATGAATACTTGTCTGTCTCTATCATGTATGTGTAATTCATAATATTTATCTCTGTTGTTATACTTGTTGCATTATCATAACTATAAGCTTGTAATTAGTAATAAGAGTTTAAAAATTAAAAAATGGTTTAAGCTTTGGAAATAACCGATTCACCCCCTCTCAATTATTTGAGTAAT
>LPNX010685011.1:668538-694941 GCA_001517045.1 Pseudotsuga menziesii
TAAATGTTACACAAGTGTAAAATGCTATACATACCTGTAAATTCACGACAGCCAAGTTGACAACTTAGCTCTACATAATCTTCTGGAGGAAATAAAAATTAGGGAGACACTGAAGCATAGAATTGGAGAGTTGAGAGTCTGAGTCCCGACCTCCAACTATCCTATACTCATAAACCCAAAATAATTTTTTTCACAAAATTCACCAATCTCTTTAAGTTCGGGGAAGCTCAATCCAACCTACCCAACGTTCTACCTTTGCTTCTCTTGCTCCTACCTGTGAAAAAGGAGGAACCTTTGAGTTGGCCACCGCAGAAGACAACGAGGAATTAGAGTGTGCAACCATTTCCTTCTACTGAAAGATTATTGGAAGCAACGCCATCTCAATTCCACAATATCCCGATGCTCCTGAGTTGGTTTACCTTGCTCGAGGTAGGAAAATGCATGTTTGTGTATTTCACATGATTACAAAAAAAATCATTTTATAATTGCTTCTACATAACATAGATATATCTGTGCAGGTGAGGGAAAAATAGGTATTGTTTTCCTAAGGTTTCCAGATACTTTCAAAGGTCATTCTTTGTTATGAGGGCGGTCAGGGCATAGATTAGAGAGCCCACAGGAGGAAGAAGAAGAAGAAGAAGAAGAAGAAGAAGACTCAGGTAAAAAGGTGAGGTGAGTGAGGAGGGGAGACGTAATAGTGATATTTGTAGGAGAATCCCATTGGTGCTTTGAATGATGGGAACGAGCCTCTCTAAATTGTAGCCATTGTAGACATAGGAAACCCTCATAAACAACTCAGGCGCAAGAGTTACCGTGTAAGCATCTCGACAAATTAAGTAATGATAATATTCAGTTAAGTATATGAAAAATTCGTTCGTTTCTTTTAGAGATGACTATATGCATATTGTACAACCAGTCTCTATGGTTGGCCCTCCATTCCAGTTTCCTTTGTCTCTACTGCCTAACCCCCTTCCTTCGATGAGACAGGTATACTAAGCGGCCTAGGTGGACCGTGGGAGACTGGGAGTGATGATTCAAATGATTATGACCACAGTAAATGAATGGAAATTGGATTAAATCCTAGAATACTGGACTAACTAGTATAGGATATGATTCATGAGCACAAACAAAGGGTGGCGTGCTGCTATCCTGCTACAAAAGATCCGTCATCCCAGTCTTGTGGTGGTCATAATAGAAATGTCTAGCACTGGGTGAAACCCTGGTCTGGAAACTTACATACCCATTGGACCAGGTTAGGTTCAAATCTAGAAAAGATTGCTCAATGCATTGTAAATTGCAACTTGTAAGTTGTAACCCAAAAAACAACACAATTAGTTTTTCCTTCCAGAGCCTTGACAGTGGTGGACAGTGGAGGTTTATCAAATCAATTCACCATCCATAGATATGACTCATATGAGTATTTAATTTCACATCATATACTCAAGTGACTTGTAAGTTGTGATATCAAGTGACTCATTGAACAATAAGATGACAGATGGAAAATCGAGTTGGCAGGTGGCATCATCTCATACCAAGATTTAATGAAGTTGGTGAATTAGTAATGCATGCTAATGCCATTAAATTCTTTGAAAGTGAACATCGAATCGTGAGTCACAATCCTGACTCACCGACTTGAACTTGGCACTAGGAAGCCTAGTGGCCCACCGTGGTCCATGTCGATTGGGACTGAGATCCTCATCCATGATACGACTATTCAAGGGCACTTAGGAAGACTCTGAGTCCCGAATCTCCCATAGTCCACTGAATCCCTGGATAGGAAAATTTTGTAGCTGCCCTTCTGTTGCAAATTTACCGAGGCTTACTCAATTTCATTATTGAAGTGCTGGGAATGAAACTAAATTTTTTTTGTATGGTAAAATTCCTTGTGGCCTTCTGTGACGTTTAAAATGGCCTTTGAAGGGCTCTGAAGGCTTCAAATTTGAAGCCTGCTCAGTACGGATCCATTAATAAATTTAAGCGGCTAAGAATCTTAGTGATAAAAAGATTGAAAAGAATTGGGTTATCTTGGTTTTTTTAAATCTCATATAATTTTAATAATAAGGGGCATGCTTTTTTAATAAATGCCCAGTCAACATTTTTCTCATTTTCAAGGGTTATTAAAGTTCAAGCCAAATGCACTAAACATTTACACATCTTAAAACCATAAGATTAAACTAAGTTTTGCCCACAACATTTTACGGGCAACGTCTTCCTTTCTAAATTGTAAGTGTTACTTTTTTTCGAAGGTTATGAAAATTCAAAACTTTTTATAGGAATATGAAAACTGCTACTATCAACTTCTTCTTTTCTAAATTTCTTAAATGTTAATATTTTTTCTTTTTAATTTAAAAGGTTAATACATTTCAAAACTTTTAATTGAATATGAAAAATGCTCAAAAAAAATTATGACTTTTCTACTCCAATGTTTCATCTTTATGAAACTGGAACATATTATTTTAGTATATGTGTACACATGGCATCAAAACCTTATGTGCATACATGTGAATAAAGCTAATACTCACATCTGTCAAATGGATGTAGCTTGGGTGGTTGGGAGGAATGAATGTTACCCTCCCCATCCAGGTTCTACTCTTGTAAGTGACATGATGCTCTTGTGGAGCCCTTTGTAATAAATGTTGTGAATGATGAGTTGACCATACCTTGATTCAGTGTGAATATCATGTATTGGAATTTTCCGTGGAGTATCCCTCTAACAAATGGTGAACCACATTTGAAAAACAAAGAAGCTAATACTCACATGGCATCAAATTCATGTCCAGGCTATGTCATGTTGGTATTCTAGGCATTTACAATCTTATTTAATTATTTTAGCATAGTTCCTAGTTTAAACACTATGGTTTTTTATAATCTTTGTAATGTGTGATTATATTAGAACTTCTATAACTTAGTTTTTATTATAATGCATATAATGTTGGTTTTTTAGAAATTTCATAAATTGGATATTATATAATTAGGTGATTTTTTTAGCTTTAATGATGTTATGAAATATAAATAAAACAAAAATAATAATATTGGACAATATTTCACTTCTTAAAAACATTAGCCCATGATTTTTTGGGCTAAAATCCCTCCTCTTGAGTGCCAAACACTTCTCCAATGCATGGAATTTTCCAAGCAAGCAACTTCCTCCATGTCACAAACATATAGAATGTCACAAAGTTGTTTAAAGCTCTCCAACACCATAAGGAAGAATGTCATGCAAGCACCCCATTGAATCACATACATCCAGGGGTTCGTCATACACCACGTACCTCAAGTCTCATGAAGCACCCTCAAACATGTTGTAAGTACTTTTGGAGTAACCTTGAAAGATAACATAAACCTCATGTCTACATATTTTTGAGTGAACTCAATCACTTGTCCTTCACGAATCTAAAATGCTTCCTTTTTATGGGAGATTATTGATAGAAGATTACTTGTGGTATGTTAAAATATATAACTATTCAAAATTTTGATTTTGTGAGTAAACATGATTTTTTGTTCATTGACACAAAAAGTTCAAGGTCCTAGCATAATTATTAATGGAAAATATGTATACTAGAATCAACATGGAGAAAAAAAAATGAACTTGAAAGAAGGTGATCATAATCTAAATACATCCCACCACTAACCCACTTCTGTATGAAGAAGTTTTCACAATAGTAGAGACTCTAAGTTTGAAACAAATATTGATAGGGTCCTTTAGATTAATGTAGCACTCAAGCAAGACTTTTGCCCTATAAGACATGAATTTTTCTATTGACATGACACACTAGTATAAGACATGAATTTTTCTATTGACATGACACACTAGTAGAAAGGAATGTAAGATATGTATGTTGTTCCAATCATACACATCAATGTCATGGATGTCTCCACCTTCACCATTGATTCTTTGTGTCGTGTTAGACATATTGATTCATTTTTTTATGGCATCCTATACATGACATGGTTTAGGCTACCTTGTCCACCCATCCTATCATCTATACCGTCAAGCCTTGGTTATGGGAGATAACATATAATCATATGCGCTCATCACATCATGAATAGCCTCATAGAAGTGATTTCTCCACCATGACATAACTCTCCAGCCCCCATTCCTTCTCCATCCATTACAACCAATATTCAACATTGTCGACAACTTCATTTTGTCCTCAGACTAAATAGTTTCACATTTTCCCTAGATTACTAAACATCACCATCCTCTTCCATTTCACATAGACTCTACCCCTTGTCATCCTTACTCAACGGGCCATCTTAGACATATGTAGACAAAAAATGATAAGCACAAAGTTGTATATCATTAATTGTGAAAGATATACATCGCCATAAGTGGAATGACTTAGGTCATACAATGTATATCTCATGACACATGCCAATCAATTTCGGACTGCTTGGTGCTTATTATTTTCCTATGCAGAGGCAATGTGATCATCATCTTGAGATTGTTCGTTTTAGGATTCCACAATATTCCTTACACTCTCATGACTATGGATCCAATGTACCTTGAAAACTCTCTCCTTTGCCTAAAACCCAACAACATGATCACTCTTTTAATGAGAAGACCACAAAGTGAGTGCAAGCTAATGATGGTCTCTCATGATGTGTTAGTGGTAATGCACATATGGGAAAGACAGATCTCTTGAGTTGGAGGGATGATTCAAGGTACTTTTACAACTAAATTGAATATAGTGTAAGAAGATAAAATTTGGGAAATCAAATTAGGTTTTGGAATATATAAGTTTTAATTATGGAAGTTTTGTATGACTACGTTAAATTCTAGTTTTTCTAGCACTTAAATGTTACTCTTCTTGCAAATATAATGTATATGTTTCTATTAGTTCAATTGTCGAGTACCTAAATGATGGATTTTCCTTAAAATAATTTGTACAATTGGAGAGAACACTTTGTTACTATGTAAAGGTACTAGATATGGATTCTTCCAAAACATATAATCCAACGTCAACTTATTGGCCTTCCTTTGAAAGGAAATCCACTATCATATTATGTTCACAATAAACAAAATTGTTTGAAATAGCCTCAAACAAGGATGACACCTCTTTTAACTAATTTGGAAAATATTCTATTTGAACACAGTGAATTTTAATCTCCCCTTCCATCCATTGATTAACCAAGGAAGAATCCCTATATACCTCAAGCTCCTAACCTATTTTTCCATGGATATTTTCATAAGAAGACGAAGGGCCATCATTTATCACAATTATTTGATCCATGAATTCCTATACGAGCCTCAAATATAATGAAGTTCTCCTTAGATAGAAATAGAATACCTCCATTGCTACTAAAGTTATCTACACCTTGCCTAGAACCATCAAATAAACCCTAGGGAGAGGATTTTCAATATATAAGTCACCCACCTACTGTAGTTATCTTATGTTAAGAGTCAATTTGTATCCATGGGATATACCACGTACCTAATTGTAAATCTGGAACGTAGAAGTTTTCTCCCCTTCAAATATCTAGGCATTATGTGCCAACCAAATACCCCATATAGTAAGACATGGAATTGTCCTGAAATTTTTTAATTTTAAACCAAGATATATGCCATTCCTTTATTAAAGTACCTCCCCAAACATTGTCAGTTCCTAACATTTTTTCTAGATAGTTCTACAGATGTTGAGAATATGAATAATGAATAACTAAATGAGAAATTGTATCCACATCTCTAATGCATAGAAATTAGATGTTGGGTCCTTATCTTCCTCTTTAAGCCTTCCAAAGTTGGGTCCCTATCTTCCTCTTAAATACTTCCATTGTTGGAACCTTGTCATTGAGTGTGATCCATAGGAAGCTTCTCATCTTTATAGGTGCCTTTATTTTCCATATTTTATTTCACCACATGTCTTATTAACCAATATGATCCATTAAAGATTCATAACCTAAATTTGCAGTGAATATACATGTAACTTTATTTTTAGCCCACATCAAGGAATCATCTAAATCCCTTATTCTTATATGTACTCCTTCCATCTCATTCAAATATTGGATCAATCAATTGTCCATTCGTTCTCCATGGGTTAATAAACTGTGTTGATTTCACACCCTTCTTCCAAACAATTGTAGCTTTAGTATCATTAATTTGATGTAAAGTATAAATACCTTTTTCATGAATATGTTTTATCATATCAAGACTTAGAAAATTATGTTAACCACATTCCATAATTGGATTTGATCCATTCCTTACGTTCTTCACATTTCCAACCTTCCATGTAAGAGAGTTTTCAATGATAAGAAAGTCTAGTACCATGGCCTTCTTGTGATTTGAAACATTCTTAATGTTTTTATTAGGGCCCCTCATTTAGTCTAGTAAAGAGGAAGGGGCTACATACCTCTGAACAATATTAGATTTACCAATAATTACATTGTAATGAGATTCCAAATACCTTTTGTAATTAGAGCATTCCCAAATACATGTTTATATCTCAAGCCCCATCCTCTCTTGTTTTTGGAAGAGACATGGACTGCTATCTGGCCCATGAATCCGACTATCTTCACCTTTACCACTCCATATGAATTTGCAACAAATATTTCTAATATTTTCAAGCACTCCTTTAAGGATCCAAGCTAGAGAGTACCGATACACCAAGTTGACTTCTAATACAACCTTGACTAGTGTTAATTTGCCTCCACTTGAGAGCCACCTAGTACGCCACAAATGTATCATTTTTTTTCATTTTGACCCAACAACCATCCCCAATCACCATTTTTGCATCCATTTGAATTGAGAATGAAACTAAGGTGTTTGAAACATTCTTGTTAATGAAAATCCCCAAACAGAAACAAAACCTTCACCAAATGCTTCAAAATATGTATTCAAACCATTGAAACTAATTTATGACTTTTGTAGATTCACCTCCACGCCTATATCCACACAATAGAGGCCGAGTTCCTGAACTTTTCTACATTCCCTCTTTGAACCATTATAGAACACCAATATATAATTCACATATAATAAATGAGTTAGAAACACAAAATTTCCAACCTTGACCCTTTATAAGAATCCCAATTATTTTTGTTCCATGGTTGCTCGATTGAGCCCTTTCCAACCAACAAGAACCACATCCCAAACATCATTCTCCATGATCAAGTGTTACTCTTCCCTCATAGCATCCTTACACTCTTTATTTTCGGCTACTTCTTCATATTTGGAAGGCTTTGCATCAATGATGTCGCATAACGGTGCCACATAACTGGAGTGTGTTCGAGTCCTCTTTCTTTCTCTGGAACTCTCATCTAGAGCACCATAATTCTATGCATCTTGGATGATTTCTCATTCCTAAGATGGTTTTATCTTGTATGTGTTCACCTCTCGAGGTGGATCTATCGATATCTGTGGCTCGGTCATATCATGATATTCATATTATTCTGAAGCTCTTTCTTACACCACGGTGTCTCTGACCCTAGGATCTTCAGGTTCCTCTTCACGTTCTTTTTCAGAGTGAACATGCCTTGATCTACTAAAGGATGCATCCTTACCAAATGTAACATCTATGTTGGTCTATATCTTCTTGAAGCCTGGTATATAGACTCTGTAATCATTCTATGTGTCATTGTATTTGATGAATATGCCCTTCTTTCTTGAAGGATCCAACTTCGTTCTCTTCTCTTTGTGACCATGTATATAAATTGGGGAGCCAAATATTATGAGATGGATGACTTTTTCTTTCTCTCCTGAGAACACTTCTTCTAGATTTTTATTCTCTAGCACATGGTGTGGTGTTTTGTTTTGGACATAGACTATTGTTCTGGATTCTTCGACCCATAAGTGCATCGACATATCTTGATCATGGATCATGTCCTTCACATCTTCCATTATTTTCCGGTCCTTCCTCTTTGCAACACCATTCTATTGTGGATTGTAGGGAGTCCTCAACTCCCTCTTAATCCTTGATTCTTTGCATAAATATTTGAAATTATATGAAGTAAACTCAGCATCGTTATTTGATCTCAAGGTTCACTTAGACAGTTGGATGGCATGGGTCCATATTCTTGCATTGCTTTGTCCAATGTTTAATGTTTTTAAGAAGTGAAATATTGTTCAATATTGTTGTTTTTGTTTTATTTATATTTCATAACATCCTTAAAAAACCACCTAATTATATAATACCCAATTTATGAAATTTCTAAAAAACAACATTATATGCATAATAATAAAAACTAAATTGTAGAGGTTCTAATATAATCACACATTACAAAGATTATAAAAAACCATAATGTTTAAACAAGGAACTATGCTAAAATAATTAAATAAGATTGTAAATGCCAAGTATACCAACATGACATAGTGTGGATGAAAAGGAGTAAGCTATCTACCCGACCATTTGCACCACGGCCTACTAACACCCGATAGCTTACTTAGTTACCTTCTCACCAAGACTTACCCGATTTGATTTAAGTTACCCAATTTGATTCATGGCCATATAGTCTCATTGTTAATCAGTGAGACTGCATTTTGTGCTTCTGCATAGTTTTTATTCTGAATTGTTAATCAGCCTACAGAGTTCTATTTATTCATTTACAGTGACTTCATTGCACAAAATCTGCATATTTTTTATTCTTAATTGTTTATCAGCATACATAAGCATACACTGTTCTATGCAATCATTTACTGAGACTCCAATGAAATGAAAAATATTCCCACGGAGTCAATTCTCGAGGCGAATAGAGTTGTCCATATAATCTCATAAAAAGATGTAAGTTTTTGTAAATCAAATCAAATAGAGTTGTCCATATAATCTCATAAAAAGATGGAAGTTTTCATAAATCAAATCAGATAAGTTTAATAACCCTTGAAAAATGAGAAAAATGTTGATTGGGCATTTAGTAAAAATCATGCCCCTTATTATTAAAATTATATGAGATTTAAAAAAAAACAAAATTACCCAATTCCATTCAATCTTTTTATCCCTAACAATTTTGCCGCTTAAATTTATTAATGGATTTGTATTGAGTCTACAACTATTTATTCTGGGGCAAAAAATATTTTACATGCAATAGAGTAATAAATGTTGTGGCGGCTGCATTGTGAACCGTTAGATCTCAATTTGTTTGAGATCCAACTACCCACAATACAACAGCCATAGCATTTATTACTATGCTGCGTGTTGAATATTGTTCGCCCTATTCTAATCCTTCGAGAATAAAGATTCATATTTAGTAAATACATTACCATTTTATTCATTACTGTATCTAGAATAATGAAAAGTATATGATTTTCCATGATTTTATGAAAAAACTTTTCTCGCCAAAAACACCTAAATCTCGAAAGAATGAAGTATTATCAAATATCTCAATCAAATCCTTAAATTGTCACACCCAAATCTAAAGAGATGAAGGGTATTATCAATATCTCAAATCACAGTCAATCGCGAGAAGCACCCAAATCTCAAGAAAATTGATGTATTATCAATATTTCAAAATCGAGGGTTCAAGATGCCCCTTGGAACACCACTGGACGCCTTGTCCTCTTCATGTTTATACAAAAGCGTTCCCTCACTTTCTCATTCTACGAACGAACCTGACAATATATTTTTGTATATTCTAGACGCATTCCTTCTGGGCCTGAAGGTCTTTGGGAATATTATGAGAGGGTCGCTATAGTTTTTCAGTATTCCCAAACTTTGGACAGACCAGCTCTTTCTCCACCCGCATCGGTTCCACCCGCATCGGTGCCAGGGAAATCAACTATAAATATATAATTAGGGAGCCTGTAAAGAGTGGCGGCCGAAGTGTGTGCAGTGTATCCCACATCTCCAACATTTTGGCCTAATATTGAATTGATAAGAATAGTCTTACCAACGTTTTCAGGCCCTATGAATGCTGCCATTTGCCCATATTGTTTTATATATCTTCCAGACTCTATCTTCGATGTCTATCAGAATACGCTCCGGCAGCCCTTGCCTTCTCTTCACTACTACAGGAACTTCAATACTCTCAGGTAGCCCTTCCCTTCTATTTCTATTCACTACCGGAACTTCATTCTGAACATTCACGTAGATTTTTTTCCCATAATTCCCAATGTCCCTGAACTGTTTATTTTGTGAATCAGTGTCTCTCAGAAGGCGATAAAAAGGGGTGATTGATCATTCAAATTTCAAACCTGGATGGTATGGCGCCAGCTTTCGCGATGGATCTCTAAGCGTGTGTGGGTGCGGTCTAAACCCGTCTAATCCACCGGCATTAACTCTGGACTACACTAGGTAGGACGTCTGGACTCCGCAAAACGTGTTCAACGTTGTCAGAAAAGAGAGCAGTCGAAACTTGAAAGTAAACGACGGTGGGTTTCCGGGAGGGAGGAGTTTATCGAGCAACCGCGGGAAAAGGCCAACTACAGGCGCATTCGAGTTTTCGGTAGGTGGAGGTCCATGGATTGGATGCATGCCATGGCTTAACGAGCATGAACTTACATGCTCGGTAAGCTCAGCCGTTTTCCTTCCATTCGCGGGCATGATTCCTCTGCTTCATTCCTCTCATTCATATCCAGTGTGGGGAGTGCTATGTACGCCACCCATCTCTGTACATTGAGTTCCCCCTTCCCCCTTCTCGGAAATGATCTCATTGTGTTCCTTTCCCTCGAGCAGTGAAATCATTGTTTGGAGTGACTCGCCCTACGCATAATTATCGTTTGAGTGCCCTGCCCTGCAGTGCGATCGAGGGTTGAAACAATCGAAACAAAATCCAAAATCGGGAGTTATCTTCCTTCATATCCATTTGCGACAGTGGTGTGTGCCTTCTTGCTGGAGGTGAGTGCTATTAGACTCTTCCCGCGATCGAGGGTTGAAACAATTTGAAACAATTATGACTCTTTTATGTCGTGTGTTCCTTCTTGCTGGAGGTGGATGCAATGAGCAGGGAGCAGGGAGCCTTGCCGGGTGTTCTGGTCTTGGTATGATACTTGGTAATAATTTTATCATCCTCATTTTAGTTTTTTTATCATTTTAGCATTGTTCAAATCGCAATTATCTAATGGTTGCATGGTTTTCTTGGAAAGGGAACAACGTCACCATTCCACAGAGGTATCCCTCGGTCAGTTTTGTCCTCGGAATTCTTCATGATAGGTGAGGGCTCGCTATCTATTTCAATCACAATTTTTACTTCTTGTTGTTGTTATTATTATTGTGACTCAAGTTATTTACACTTTTTCTCATTTGTGATGTTCCAGAATGCCATTGAACCATGTTTTCGGTCGAGCAAGATTTGGGGGAATCCATTACACGAGTTTTTTCAGGTTCCTTAATTCAACTCCAAGTTTTCTTGGTCCTTATGGGGGTATATTCATCGACCACCTCGAGCATAAACCCTTTAGCTCGATTAGGGTTAAACTCCGAATATCAATTGTTCTCGTCTTTCTCGTTATTAATATATAAACATTTACTTATTATACTCCTCAATACTAACTCATTTGTATGTCATTTGTTCTTATCATTTCTCTGCTATTTTATTGATATGGTCTGATAAGTCACTGCCGAGTTTTGATTCTGAGCTTCCTCACTGGCTTGGTTATTTCCCTGTGGAGTTAGATAGTTCTTACTTTATTTCAATCTTACAGTCGATGCCTGAGTAATGTATGCATCATTTTTAACTTGCTCGTGAACATGGAACGCTAGGCATTCCTTGTCAGCTTTCCCATGTTAGTTTCTTATGATGATACTGTATTTTACACAATTTATTATGGTTATAGTTTATGTTGTAGGAAGGGTTCGACCCTTTGTCTGATTATTAATTTTTCATTTATTGGTTATGGTGCCGAAATATCATTTATTGGTTATGGAGCCGAAATATCAATACATGGTAAGCTATAAGTATCTTAGGCATTAAATCTTGTAATAGTGTAGTGGGATTGTATATAAAAAGGAACCACATACTCTACTGGACTCCATGGTAATATTCTTCCAAGACATATCTATAGAGAATCAATACAACATATGAATACACCAAAGTCTTTATCTTGTAGTTATCGATTAACAAAAAGATAATAACATCAAAGTGGATGAAATCAAACTAGAATCAAAATGAATAAGATGATCCGTCTCATAGGTATGGGCTATATCTCATAACTAAGGTATACATGAATGATCATCAACAAAAGAGAAAGATATAGGTGAGTGAACGATGATCAAAGGTGCCAATGGTAAGCTCAATAACTTCAAATACTAATGTAATTAGAAGGTTAGAAAGGAACTAAAGTAGAAAGGTTACAACAACCTTAATAAAAGAAAGAGAGTCTTTAAGGAGACATTCAACTAAAGTATGTAAAATAGGAAGTTAAGGATATAATTTCACTGTGAGACTTATTACTTTACCTATGTATATTATCATATTCCCACCATTTTATCTCACTTATTCTCTTTGTAAATGTTGTTGTTATTATGTACAAGGTTTGTCCATTTTCATAAATAAGAAAGATTGAGTCTCCTTATTCAATAGTTTTCAGTTCAAGTAGATTTAGTGTGGTTTAGAGAAAGTATGCTTGATTCAATAAGTATATTGAATTAAGATTAAAAGGCTTAGGATCTATTCCTTTAGCTACTAGAATAGAAGTGATAAGTGAAATCACTAGAATAGAAGTCTCTATGCTAGACTATAAAATAAGTTTAAACTTCACTAGAAATAAATCACCGATTGAACCAAAACCTGTGGTAGCAGGACTTGAAACCCGTCTCCTATGTGCACCCAATATTGGATTTATCAAAGTAGTCTGTCTTCTTGTCTTTTCAATAGAATAATAGAGAATTGATATAATGTTACAAAGATAGTATTAAGTGTTCCAACTTCAAATAATAGAGAAAGTCTTTTAAGTGACTCCATTATTATGTGTATTTCTTTTTACGAAATAAACTAAGCTTATCTTTTTTAGTTGTTTAGTCTGTTTTAAGTCAGGATATAAAGGAGCTATAATGTATATGAAGTGTTGGAGCTAGTCTATCTAATGTATATATTGTGTAGGTTATTGAAAGTATGAGGATAGATTTTTTCTACAAGCACATACTAATAGTAAAGGAATCACTACTAACATATCCTATCTCCTTCTATACTACAAAATTCATTCCCTTTAATCACCATACCTATGCTATTTAATTACCACATTAAATACCTTTTTACTAGAAGAATACGATAGGAAGTATAATAAGCATTAGGAATAAGAAGTCTCATTATGTAGACATAGATGGAATGGAAGATAAAGAAGATCATCTCTAAAGTAAAGAAGAGCCATGGCAATCTTATCTCTTTTATTGATAGATATAGTAATTAGGGGATCTTTGTTCAAGTAAGTAGGAATTAGTATGGAATTAGATATAGTAATTAGGAACTTGCAAAGAAGATTCAAGGGAGAAAAATATAGATGGAATATATCTTTGTAAATGAAAATTTTGTCCTAGGAGTTGGATATGCAATATAAACATATTTGTCATGACATAGCATAGTAAAAGTATTAATAAAAAATGTAGCAATCAATGATGAATATTATGGGATACATTGAGGTAAATTGTAATCATGCATTGCTTAAACATGGATATGAAAGGGATGCATCACTAAAGTTGTAGATTATATTTTTTTTCACCAGGGATATATATCCTCTGATGTGAATAACAAGTATAATAACAAGTAGAGATGCATAGACTTCTTCATATGAATGTCACATAGAGGGTTGAGATAAATAACAAAAGATAGGGGTATTCATAGAGAGGGTTGATATGTATGGAAAAAGATTGGTATTCATAGAGATATGAGCCTTAGGTAAACGATAATCTAGCTACTAATTATATTTACTACATGAATTTTTTAATTATTTAGTATTTTTGATAAGTTATGAGCCCACATAAATAACTTAATGTGACAAATGCCGAATCTCGCTACTTGATGCAATATATTAAATTGTATGCATGCATATCGTTACTTGGTGCACTAAAGCGATGAATCTGAAAAACTTAAATATGTACTCGAAAAAATTTAATAAGTACTTCAAAGTATCTAGGATTTATGGTTTCCAATTTCACGACATCTTTTATTAGGGTTTCTTGAACTTCATGGCATGTTGTAGTAGCCTGATTTTTTTATTATGTTTGTCAAATATAAATACAAATCCATATTCACATGATGTACTTGAGGGCTTGCATGAGTACAAGTATGTTAAAGAGAGAATATAGGTGTACTTGTATGCATATTATTTTCTTGATGATGTTGACCGGGGATATCAACATGCTACCAGTACTAGTACTTGGCTTTGTAGGAAGGAACAACAAGCCACTTTTTTGGACAAGCTGAATGCAGATTCCTCCACACATTTTTCCATTCAGAAAAAATATATTTTCTACTCAGAGAGAAAATGATGCCTTGCAGTTCAATATGGACACGAGAGAGAAGTTACAGTGTCCCCACTTACAACTTAAGTATTTCTTATGATGGTAATTATATTATATATACGAGATAAAGAACATAATCAATTGACTCAATAGTTGCTTGAGCTACATTGGCCACATCTTTGTATTTCACACTTTCTTGTTTCATACCCATGGATAGTCCAACAGTAGTTTTTGTGATCCTATCATGGTAATTCATCTTACCTTCCGTCTCCTATATAGAATAGGAAGTGTCCGGATCATAATATTCCTAAGAAAGAATGGGCCATCATAAGTTCGCTTGCTTGTGACTGAAATATTTACAGTTGGATTTATTAACCACTTGGAATTTGTAGGTGGATAATCCACCTTCAATTCAACTAGGAAATCCAAACCATCCTCCAGATCATCACTATGATGAAAAATATTCCATGGAGCTATAACATCCCTGCATCCTATAAGGTACATCCTACACACTCTTGGATCATAGAGACCCTAAACAAAAAGATTTGAAAATTTTCCTTCCACTTTCAATTATGCAACAACTTTCAAGAAGAATTTATCCTCCTCTAGTCCTTTTGAAGGAGGTGATTCCCTAACATCCTCAGGTATGACATAAGTGTTCAAGGCTTGCACCTAATCAATTGCTACAAATTGTTGATGTATTTGTAACTTCAGAATGTATTCACTTGTATATTTTATGTATTGTACCCCGATGTTCCTATTGGGAAGTATCTGTAATGTCATTGAGTCATGTCATACCCCAATGTTTTTATCAGGAGAATCAATAATGTAAACAAGGCATGTAAAGTCATAGAGGGTAACCCTCCTTATTGTTCAAGGGTTAAAGTCCCCACAATTTCGGGGCACTAGGATTATTAGAATCTCCTAGAGAAGTCGGCCCTAGTAAGTTATTGTCAAGTTGGGAATTAATATAAATAGAGAGTGAGCCTCTCTATTTATCACACAGTCACTCACACTGAGTTGTAGCACATGAGTGAGAGGGAAGGAGCTGGGATAAGAGAGAGAACAACTATCGAAGACCATCTTACTGTCTTTGGGTTTTACTACTGCTATAGGTGCTTATTCTATCTCTAAGGAAGTTGTGTGGTTTTCTTCTTTATGGTTTCCCCAAGGAAAATATTTGTGTCTATTGTCTCTTGTGATTGATTGTTGTGCATGTTATTCTCTTAGATAAGATCCTAAGATAATACTGTCTAAATTGATAAAAATCTAACATGGTATCAGAGCTAACCTGAGAAGAAGACACTATGCAGCTGCGAAAGCTAGGGATTCTTATTTTTTGGGTCTCTCTCCACAATCCATTAGCAAAAGGAGGCTAGGCTGAACCTCCATTGAAGGGCACATTTTTCTGTCGAAGCAGAATCTGATTCTGAGCATTTTCAGTTTTTGACCTATTGCTGCATCGAGAAATTAGGTCTTTTCACTGAAGAGGAATTTTTGAGCGAGCCCATGCTAAGATTGATCTCCTCCTCAAAATCGAATTTTAGAGATACGAATCAAGTTTTTTGGTTGGGTAGAACTCCGGGAAAGTCAAACTCTACTCTGCCCTAGAACCAGAAAATCAACACTGCAGAAGATCAGCTCCATATCTAGTTTTCAGCTTCTCAAATTGGTAAGATCTAAATCTTTTGTATTTCCATTTGAGGTTCTCAGTTAATATGTCTCCTCACACCTAGCTTTATGAAAAGCTTGAGGGAGCTGATAACTTCCAAGCTTGGAAGTATATGATCTCCTTGGTTCTGAAAGAAAATGAGTTGGACTCTTACATCAGTGAAGAGGTTCCAGTTCTAGAGGGAGATGAGGCTAAGGCCTTACAAAAAAATAAATTGGTCATGGCTAAGAGTATTATTGCTGATTCAATCAAGGATCACCTCTTACCACAAGTGTCCTCCTTAAAGACACCTAAAGCAATGTTTGATGCCCTGACCAAACTGTTTGAAGGAAAGAACATAAAGAAGAAGATGACTTTGAGGAACCAGTTGAAGAATGTGAAGATCGAGAATGTGGAGACTATACAATCATACTTCACAAGGGTCTCCCAGATCAAAGAACAACTTGAAGCAGTAGATGAAGAAGTGGAGAATGCAAAGATTGTGATGACCACCTTGAATGGTCTCCCCAGATCATGGGACTCCTTCATTCAAGGGATTTGTGCTAGAAGAAAGTTAGTCACCTTCAGTAGACTATGGGAATAATGCTCACAAGAAGAAGCTCAGATAGTAGCCCGAGAAGAAAAGATGGCAAGTGAAGATCAAGCTCTCATAGTACACTCCAAGAAAAGCAGAAGGGACTATCATCATTCCAAAGGTAAGCATTTTAACTCTAGAAAATCTAACAAGGATATATCTAAATACGGATGCTTTATAGGTGATGAAAGAGGACACTTTGAAAGAGATTGTCCCAAGAATAAGAATAGCTCTCACAAGAATAAAGGAAACAATAGAAGACATCATGCTCATGCTGCAGAGGATGATGAACCTTCCACAAAGAGAATCAAACAAGAAAGTGATGATGAATATGTTTTGATTTCTGCTCCCATGGGAACTATCACACATGGAAGCAATGATTGGCTTATAGACAGTGGGGCTTCCAAACATATGACGGGATTCAAAGAATCCTTTATGAAACTATCTGAACATGATTCATCTCACAAGGTGAAATTTGCGGAGTACTACCAGTATCCAATAAAAGGTAGTGGTGAATCCTCCTATAAGCTAGACTCTAGAAAGTCTATGAAGATGAAGGATATCTTCTTTATACTAGGACTAAAGAAGAATCTCGTCTCCATATTTGCATTGGATGCAAAAGGCATAAGGGTTGCATTTGTAGTTGGCCAAGTTCTCATGTGGCCAAAGGGAAAGACTATAGATGACATAGTTGTGATTGGAGAGAAAGAGGGAGGATTATAAAAACTAAAGGGCCAACCAGAACAAGCTTTGTTCCATGACTCAGTAGAACCAAATGAACTTTGGCATAGAAGGCTTGCACATGTGCACTACAGAGCACTGCCACTTGCAAGAAAAGTTGTTGAAGGTCTTCCAGAAATATAGACAAAGCATGAAGGTGTTTGCAAAGGATGTGCGAAATGAAATAACACAAAGAAGACATTTCCAGGTAGTGAAAGTAAGGCAAAAGGAATCTTGGAAATAATCCACTTCGATGTATGCAATCCGATCATCCAGTTGATTAAGTGGGTATGTATACTATGTCTCTTTCATTGATTATTTTTCTAGGAATACATGGATATAATTCTTGAAGAACAAAGATGAAGTATTCAGCAAGTTCAAGGAATTCAAAGCCTTGATCGATAACCACACAGAAAAGAAGATCAAGACCTTCCGATCAGACAATGGCAGAGAATTCACATTAAATGAATTCCAAGAGTTATGCAGAAATTCAGGGATTAAGAGAGAGTTAAACACTCCATATCATCCATAACAGAATGGGGTTGCAGAAAGGAAGAATAGAATGATCATGGAATTTTCAAGGGAAATTCTTCATGATCAATATCTTCCCATGCATCTATGGGAAGAAGCTTCCAGAACAACAGTGTATGTACATAACCATACTCCTCACAGAGTACTCGAGAACAAGACACCTGAAGAAGTATTTTTCGGCAAGAAAATAGAGGTCAACCATCTCAGAATATTCGGTTGTCCTATGTACATAAAAATTCCAAAAGAAAAGAGGACAAAGTTAGATCATTCTAGAAAGAAGGGTATATTTGTGGGATATAGTGAAAGCTTGAAAGCTTACAGAATATACTTCCCAGGATTGAAGAAGATCGACATAAGCAGAGACATAACATTCGACGAAGATTCAGCTTACAACAAATCCAGAAAGAGACCAGTTGAAGACACTGAAGAAACAAAAGTACCCAGAATTCAAGATACAACTATGAACAATGCAAATCAAGATGAATATCGAGAAATAGAAGAACCCTAGGAACTTGTATATCGACCCCAAGAGAAGAATTCTCACAAGAGGAAACCTGCATGGGTATGAGAGGCTATCCAAGGTGTAGAAAGATATGGGGCTTCAGAAGAAATGCAAAGAGAGAGGAAAAGAACCAAGTCCTTCTCCGATTATGTAGCACTATTATGTGACATCATTGATAAAGAACCTTCCAACTATGAAGAAGCAGCAAAGAAGAAAGAAGGGAAGGATGCTATGATCGAGGAGTATCGGTCGATGATGAAGAATGATGTCTAGGATGTTGTCCCTAGACCAGAGGGGAAGCCTGTTGTGACTTCCAAATGGATCTACAAGATCAAGCATGCTGTAGATGGTAGCATAGAGAAACATAAAGCAAGATTTGTGGCTCATGGCTTCTCCCAGAAAGAAGGAATAGATTATGAAGAAACCTTTGCACTTGTATCCAGATACACTTCCATCATATCAGTACTTGATCTGGCTGTAGTAATAAAATGGAAGATACACCAGATGGATTTCAAGACTGCTTTCTTGAATGGTGTAGTGGAAGAGCAAGTGTATGTGGAGCAACCACTTAGTTTTGAGGCACATGACAGGGAAACTCATGTGTGTAAATTGAAGAAATCCCTGTACTGTTTGAAACAAGCACCCAGGACATTGTACGGCAAAATTGATAGCCTCCTATCTAGTTTGGGCTTTAATAAGAGTAAAGAAGATTCCAACCTTTACTACAAGGTTGAACAAGGGAGCCCAGTGATACTCCTACTATATGTATATGATTTGTTTGTAATAGGTGTGGATGGGTTCATTGCTGATACAAAGAGGAATCTTACTGTCGAGTTCAAGATTAAAGACTTGGGTATGATGCACTACTTTCTAGGTATGGAGGTATGGTAGAGTATAGATGGAATCTCCCTGGGACAAGGGAAGTATGGAGTAGAGATCCTGAAGAGGTATGGGATGATGGACTACAAGGTCATGACCACACCTATGGCATCGAACCTGAAGCTATTGAGTGATGCTTCATTAGATATGGTTGATGCTACAATGTATTGTCAGATGATTGGGTCCTTGATTTACCTAACGAATATGAGACCATATATTTGCTTTGCTGTGAACACATTGAGCCAGTTCCTGATGGATCCAAGACATGTTCACCTGATTGCTGCAAATCATATTCTGAGGTACCTAAAGGGTACAGTTGATTATGGGCTCAAGTATGAGGTGGATTAGAAGATTAACCTGGAAGGTTATGCTGATTCATATTGGGCAGGTAGTGCCATCGATAGGAAGAACACTTCAGGGTGTTGCTTTAGTATGGGATCTGGTGTGATATCTTGGTTTAGCAGGAAACAGTCTTGTGTGGCACTGAGTACAACTAAAGAAGAGTATGTCACAACTTGTTCAGCTATTTGTGAGGTAGTGTGGCTGAGGAAGCTACTATCTTACTTATTTAATCTCCAGTTGGATGCTACTTGCATATATTGCGACAACCAGAGTTGCGTGAACTTGTTGTAGAACGCGATGTTCCATGACAAGTCGAAGCATATCGAGATCATATATCACTATATGAGGGATATGGTGCAGAGAGGAGCAGTGAAGCTCCAGTATGTTGCGACGGAGGAACAAATAGGTGATGTGTTGACCAAGCCATTGTCCAAAGTGAAGTTTTAGTACTTCAGGGAGAAGCTTAGTGTTCTCCAGACCGAGGATCCCTCCAAGCAGAGGTGATGAGTTGGAGAGCCTTTCTGACATGGTAGGATTTGTTCTGTCTATGGTAAGATGTAAGTGCAAAGCCATTCTGACATGGTGGCAGGCTGGGCCTCCCATGTTTAGATATAAGTGTAGAGCCTTTCTGACTGGGTCAGATGTAAGTGCAGAGCCTTTCTGACTGGGTCAGATGTAAGTGCAGAGCCTTTCTTACGGGGTCAAATATAAGTGTCGAGCCTTTCCGACATGGTGGCAGGTTGGGCCTCCCATGGTCGGATATAAGTGCTAACACTTTCTGACATGGTGGCAGGATGGGCCTCCCATGGTCGGATATAAGTGCTAAGCCTTTCAGACATGGTGGTAGGCTAGGCCTCCCATGGTCAGATGTGAGTGTTGGGCCTTTTTGACTGGGTCAGATGTAAGTGCTAGACGATCCTTTCTGACATGGTCGTAGTCTGGGCCTCCCAAGGTTAGATGTGAGTGCTGGTCCTTTTTTACTAGGTCAAATGTAAGTGCTGGATGAGCCTTTATGACATGGTGGCAGGCTGGGCCTCCCATGGTCAGATGTGAGTGCTGGGCCTTTCTGACTAGGTTATATGTAAGTGTTGGGCGTGCCTTTCTGACATGGTGGTGGATGTGTTCCTCTCATGTTCAGATGTAAGTGTTGGGCGGGCCATTCTAACTAGGGTCAGATATAAGCATTGAAGAAGATCTACTTGGAGGCTAGGCCTACAACTAGCATGAAAAAGGGATGGCTCTATAGAACTTCCTATGACCAGTAGAATTGAGAGATATCACCAGTTGATCGAGATAATGGAAGCAGTGATGATGATGATCTTGTGATGATCCAGTGATGATCCAGTTTCAATGATGATCCAGTGTTGATGATGATCCAGAGAAGAAGAATTTTGTTGATGAATTGTGTCAAGAGAATACCTTCCTAGTTAAGAGGGAGTGTTGATTTATTTGTAACTTCAGAATTTATTCACTTGTATATTTTATGTATTGTACCCCGATGTTCCTATCGGGAAGTATCTGTAATGTAATTGAGTCATATCATACCTCGATGTTCCTATTGGGAGAATCAATAATGTAAACAAGTCATGTAAAGTCATAGAGGGTAACCCACCTTATTGTTCAAGGGTTAAAGTCCCCGTAGTTTCGGGGCACTAGGGTTATTAGACTCTCCTAGAGAAGTCGGCCCTGGTAAGTTATTGTCAAATCAAGAATTAGCATAAATAGAGAGTAAGCCTCTATATTTATCACACAGTCACTCGCACTTAGTTGTAGTGCATGAGTGAGAGAGAAGGAGATGGGATAAGAGAGAGAACAATTGTTGGAGATCATCTTACTATCTTTGAGTTTTACTGCTGCTATTGGTGCTTATTCTATCTCTGAGGAAGTTGTGGGGTTTTCTGCTTTATGGTTTCCCTAAGGAAAATATTTGTGTCTATTGTCTCTTGTGATTGATTGCTGTGCATGCTATTCTATCAGATAAGATCCTAAGATAATACTGCCTAAATTGATAAAAATCTAACACAAATTCCTCAATAACTATAACAAACACATTTATGAAGCTCTTGAAAAAATTGAGAAGTAATTAAATGATGTGTATTAATCAACTGGAAAATATTGGCTATAGTAAGGATAAACCCGATCAAGTTGATTGGGAAAAAATGCATATCAATTGGCACACAGCCAAAGTACTATCCCAAGTATATATTTTCAAGTTGTTACTATAAAGTCACTTTCTCACAAATACTAGAAATATTAGGCTCTTAAGTGCTCAAGCATTACTTGAAAATGTCAATATTAGCTAAATCTAATACTTGACATAGATGTATGTTTAACACTGAGTTTTCTGTCCTTGCAGAGGGAAAAACATAATGAAAAAAATTGGTTGTAAGTTCTAATTAGTAATGTTATCGTATCATTAATACATAATAAGAAACCCTTTCATTCATCACTCAAGTATGGGTTTTTTATTGAAGTTATGAGTAAAAGAAAAATATGGCAGCAAAAATAGCCTAAATTATTGATTTTGAACTATATAGTTGTACAATGTTGAGCTCATTTTGTTTCCATCATAAAAGTTTTGAAAATATTTATGTATGACCTACACTTCATGTAATCGCACTATATGTAGAAACTACACCTATTTACTTTCCCTAAAGGTTCCATGTAAAGGGTCAACAACCATACATTTAAGGCCATAGTCATATTGCATTGTTAGTGAAGCAATTGGCTACTTATATAATGTTTCCTAGGACAAAAAATGTGTGGTATCATAAAAACAAAGAAACCAAATCCCAACTAGAGAGCTTATTGGCCAAATAGACAAATTTTGAATGAGTGTGGACATTTCGTAGAAGGGCTTACTAGCCGTATGCAACTTGCATTATTTACATAAACCAGGAATAAGTACATTTTGTGTAATAACATCAGGATATATGTTTGTGTTGGAAATTTCATAGAATATATTACTAGACTAGTCCAACTTTCCTTCCTTAATTAAACCATCAATAAGCACATTGTATGTGACAACATAGGGGTATATGTTTCTGTTTGACATCTCATAGAATATCCTATTTGCATTGTCCAACTTTCCTTATTTGCAACAACCATCTATAAGTACATTGTATGTGACAATATTAAGGCTAACAATTTTTAAAGTTAGTGTAGACGCGAGACCCATTCTCAGGTAGGATGGTACCCTAGTCATTTAAACAAGGTGGAGTAAGACCCTAGAAGGTACCCTAGGGCCCCTAGTAGTCTCCTGGGGTTCTTGGTATTGTTAGAATAATCAACCCATAGTTACCTACCTTAGACATTAATTAAATCATTTTTGTCTTATTACCTAGTCTCCTAGATTCCACTTTATGCTAGTTGCCTTCTACATGTCCTAGAAGTCAAAACATGCCAAAATTGAGTCATGGAGTGCTTGGGAAACTTCCTGAAAACCCATTTTAGCATGTCTTCTTTATTTCAGATCCTCCAAAGTGCATATATGCTTTTTCTGAAAAGCTGTATGTTTGAGAATTAAGGCAAAAGGAAAAGCTAGACTAGGTATAGTTGAATTTTTTTTGCCCACATCATCCTCCCTCCTTTTATCCTAATAAAAGCATGTATGAGTTGTATTTCCATCCCTCATTAGATTTCCTACTTGACTTCGCCAATTCATGAGCATCTTAGTGGATTTGGAAACTGCTTTATGCACCTATGGGGGATTTGACTAGATTTAGTAAGCCTACTTTTTGACCTTTTCGAATGGCATCCTTATGTATTCGAATCTCTCATGTAATTATATATTGCAACAGCCTATTACTTCATAAGCTTGGCTATTGTACACTTATTCAATACAAATTAGTAATATGCTCCAATTTCAGTCTCCTTTGATGTTAATTTTGCATGTTTGATTAATATTTTTGTGAGTGTAATTGTTCTATCTCTTGGGTTCAATTTCCACATGGTATCTGAGCCTTTGTAGATCGATTTATCTTCTTCCATATTGCTATTACAGGTTCAACATCTTGACTGGGAGCATATTCTGCTGACTGAAGGGAATAGTTTCTGAGCTATGGACCAATCTCAGAAGATCATCTTGACTCCATTCAATTTCTTTGAGCGGAAAGCTGAGATGGAGATATTGTTGAGAGTGAAAGGTATCTACAGGGTGATTATGGCAATTGAGGTAGAGACCAATGCAGCCGCAGAGAAAATCAAATGGCACAATAGGATGGATGAGGCCTATGGTCTTTTGTGTCTAAGCATTTCAAGAGACCTCCTCTTCCATCTTGATGGATTGAAATCACCGAATTAAGTGTGGGAGAAGCTTATAGATATTTTTGGTAAGAAAGATGAGATGAGAGGACATCAAATTGAGAATGAGCTGATCTCCTTGAGTCCCAGTAGCTTTGAATCCTTGCAACTCTCTTTTTCCAATTTTAAAGCCCTTGTTTTTCAGCTAAAATAGTGTGGGATCGAAAAGAAGGAAGAGCAACTCGTTTTGGCCATACTCTCGAAGCTTGGCCCTGACTATTCAGTGTTTGTTTCAACCTTCCATGCCACCAAGTTGACAGATTGAGCCTGGAAGATGTCTAAGCTTGCAGAGTTCATGGAATCCCTCACACAGGAACAAGATAAGTTGGTGATGATGGGCACCATCAAACCTTCCAAAGACCAAGATTTGGTTGCTGGAGATTCAAGGGTGGATTCAAAAAGAAAGAAAAAGATAAAAATCCACCTGAGCAAAAGAGAGACAAGAACAAGTCTCAAGAGGAGCCCCAAGGTTCCAAGAATAACTTCCAGAAGAAGAAGAACAAAGGATAAATGAGCAAGTGCGCATACTACAGTAAGGGCTATCATCCTGAGAGCTCTTGTATGAAGAAGCAAATTGACATGTTGACCCAACTCCTGGAGAAGAATAACATCTTCCTTCCTGATTGCTCAAAGAAGAGGGAAGGAGGATCAAATTCAGAGGATAGAGAGACATCAAGCTCACCTAGATTCATCATAGACTCTGGAGCTTCTAGACATATGGTTTCGACAAAAGAGGCATTGTCCTCTCTTGACATGTTGAAAGTTCCACCAATAGTTTTGGGAGATGACTCTCTCATTGACAGTTTGGGGAAAGGAAGGATTGATCTTGACCATGGTAAGTTCAATAATGTGTAGTATGTTCCAGGTCTTGCCTCTAATATCTTGTCAGTGTATCAGATGACTCAGACTGGGTCTCCAAAGAAGGTCATCTTCTCCCCTGATGATGTTGAAATCACTGATATTTTGAATGGTAAAGTAATAGCAAAAGGTGTTGTTGATGACACTTCGAAGGTATACATGTTTTCCCATTTTATACCCTACTCAAACCCCTCTGCTTTTTTGATTCGTGCTAATGAGGCAAGCAATCTTTGGCATCAAATATTTGTCCATCTTAACTACAAGTATCTTTCTGATTTGAGTGAAAAATATATGGTCATAGGGTTACCAAAGATCAAGTTTTCAAAGGGAGTCTGTCAAGGTTGTATCCTAGGAAAACACCCAGAGCACAAATTTGAGAGAGCTAGTCATGAGAGAACCTCTGCACCTCTTGAGTTGATCCACAGTGACACTGCTGGTCCATTTCCTCATATGTTCATGAGTCAAGCCAAATATGCACTAACCTTCATACATGAATTTTCCAGGTATTGTTGGGTTTACTTCCTAAAGCATAAGTCTGAAGTTTTTGACCTCTTCAAAGTCTTTAAAGCCTTGGTTGAAAACCAGTCTGGGAGGAAACTCAAGATCCTTAGATCTGAAAATGGTGGTGAGTATGTCAAGTCTGATTTCATTTAGTATTGTAAATATTCATGTATTTATATGTAGCATTCGATCCCTTACACACCACAGCAAAATGGTGTTGCTGAGAGAAAGAACATGTCACTGAAGGAGATGGCAACCTGCATGATGGAGGCTAAGACCTTGCCACCAAATTTTTGGGCCAAGGCTATAAAATATGCATCCTAAATCTAGAATAGGGTGCCTCATAAGAAGCTTTATGGTATGAATCCTTTTGAAGCTTGGAGTGGGCACAAGCCATATGTGACCCATTTCAGGATTTTTGGCTCAAAGGCTTGGGCTAGAATTCCAACTGAAAAGAGAAAGGATTTGCAGCCCCAAATCAAAGAGTGCCTATTTGTTGGGTATTTTTAATATTCAAAATGGTACAACCTGATCAAATTTAGCACTAACAAATAATTCATTGAAAGAAGTGTTCAGTTCCAAGAAGAGCCTTTAGTAGCAGTTGAAGTTGGAGAGCTTCTTCACCACTAGATCCATTGATTGTAAGTGGAGAGACTAATGAGTTTGCTGATTCTGATATGTCTGATAATGATGATTTGATTGCAGATCCTAACAATCCTACAAGACCAAAATGGGTAGCAAAGACCATTCATGTAGCTGGGGAACTAGCTGGAAATCCCAGTGACACTAGGAAGACTAGATCTTAGTTTGAGAGTGCCCTTTGTATGAAAGATCCTTTATTTGCTGAGAAGTGCTATCTGATGGTTGAATCAGATCCATAGACATATGAATATTCAGCACATGATCCAAGATGGAAAAAATCCATGAAAGAAGAATTCAGCTCGCTCCAGAAGAACAACACTTGGGAACTGGTTGATCCCCCCCCAGGGAGGAAGCTAGTTCAATGTAAGTGGGTTTTCAAGACTAAGTTTGCTGCTGATGGTTCACCTTTGAAATATAAGGCAATATTGGTAGCCAAGGACTACTCACAAGTACATGTTATTGACTACAATGAAACCTTTGCACCAGTGGCAAAGATGGACTCCATAAGGCTAGCTTTAGCCATTGCAGCTTCGAAGCAGTGGGAGGTACATCACAT
>LPNX010685011.1:694993-713896 GCA_001517045.1 Pseudotsuga menziesii
AAAGATATTTACATGCAGAAACCTAAAGGGTTTGTTTCTAATCCATATTTAGTGTGCAAGTTAAAGAAATCATTATATGGGCTTAAGCAAGCCCCCAGGGCTTGGTATGCCAATATTGATGGCTTTCCGCTTTCATTGAGTTTTGTTCGATGCAAGTCTAATAATAATGTCTATTTGAAGCTTATTCACGGTTATTTGATGATTATTTTCTTGTATGTGGATGACCTTTTGATTACAGGAAGTTGAAAGAAAGAGATTGCCTCCTTGAAGGATGCAATGAACCATACATTTTCTATGACAGATTTGGGATTGTTTAGCCAATTTTTGGGTCTCAAAATTGCTCAATCCCAACATGGAATCAAAGTATATCAGTACAAGTATGCCTTAGATTTGTTGAACAAGTTCAACATGAAAGAATGCAAGCCAAGCAAGACTCCCTTCCTTTCAGGAGTTAAGCTTGAAGAAGCAGGTTCTTCTCCTATGGTAAATAATACACTGTATAGGCAGTTGATTGGGTGTTTGCTTTATCTTACACACAGTCGACCTGATATATCTTATGCATTTAGTGTGGCTTCAAGATACATGGATCGGCCTCATGAGATCCATTGGAGGGCAACCAAAAGGATCCTAAACTTTGTTCAAGGAACAAGAACTCATGGGATCTTCTATAAAGCAAAATATGATCTTGATTGATTGGGTTTATTGACAGTGATTGGGCAGGTGACAAAACAGATCAAAAGTCAACATTAGGATATGTGTTCATGCTTGCAGAAGGACCAATCAGCTGGTTAAGCAAGAAGCAGAGTTCCATAGCATTCTCATCTACAGAAGTAGAGTATAGATGAGTTGTAAATGCAGCAACTCAATGTTTGTGGTTGCAGGGAATACTTGGAGAATGTGGCTTCGAATCAGAGTTTTCAACTATTATCTACTATGATAATCAGAGCACCATTCAAATCTGCAATGATCCAGTTCAGAGAGAACAAACCAAGCACATTGATATCCACATGCACTACATCAGACCGCTTATGCATGATGAGTACCATTCATCTAGTCTTCTGTGCATCTTCAGAACAAGTAGCAAATATCTTCACCGAAGTTTTTTGTGAGAAGACATTCAACAATCTAAAATCACTACCAGGGATTGTTGATCATGCTGTGAAGCATGATTGATGACAAGATTGCCAAATTTTGTTTTCTTGTCCATGTTTAAGGGAGGATTTTCCCACTGGGTTTTTGCCTCTTTCCTTGGTTGTATGGACAAGCAGTATGTAAAGGGTGACTAAGGCTTGTTGTTAGGCCCTATAGTTTTCTGATATTTACTCATAAAGTCAGGCTTAAGGGAGCATTAAAGGAAATTTGGGGTCTAAAATGGGCCTTATAAGAAAACGTGCCAAAATAAGTTTTTGTGAGTTGGAATTCAAGAACCAATATAATTTCAATAAAATAAGTCAACCATAATGGTTGAATTGACATATTTGTCATTAAAAAAAACTACTTTTTTTGTTCGTATTTTCGACATATCTCATTGTGTTTTTACTCAAATTTCGATCGGGATAGCTCGTTGGATGCGGAATTTGATTCCGCATCCAACGAGTACCCACACTGCATACTTTTGAAGGACCCCACTACCCCAAAAACAAGAAATACCTGAAAAAACGTGACGATGACATCATCATCACGTTTTTTTAGGTATTTCTTGTTTTTGGGGTAGCGGGGTCTGTCAAAAGTATGCAGTGTGGGTACTCGTTGGATGCGGAATCAAATTCCGCATCCAACGAGCTATCCCGATCGAAATTTGAGTAAAAACACAATGAGATATGTCGAAAATACGAACACAAAAAGTGGTTTTTTTCTTTCTTCCTCCAAAATTAATCAATATTATTTTATTATTTTAACTATTATTTTATTATTTTAACTATTATTTTATTATTTTCCTTAGGAGGCCCATTTTAGACCCCAAAATTCCTATAATGGGTGTTAGAATAATCAACCCATAGTTACCTACCTTAGACATTAATTAAATCATTTTTGTCTTATTACCTAGTCTCCTAGATTACACATGCCAAAACTGAGTCATGGAGCACTTGGGAAACTTCCTGGAAACCCATTTTAGCATGTCTACTTTATTCCAGATCCTCCAAAGCACATATCTGCTTTTTCTGAAAAGCTGCCTGTTTTATTGAGAATTAAGGCAAAAGGAAAAGCTAGAATAGGTGTAGTTGAATTGTTTTTTGCCCACATCATCCTCCCTCCTTTCTCCTAATAAAATCATGTATGAGTTTTCTTTCCATCCCTCATTATCTTTCCTACCTGACTTAGCCAATTTGTGAGCATCTTGGTGGATTTGGAAACTGCTTTATGCACCTATGGGGGATTTGACTAGATTTAGTAAGCCTACTTTTTTACCTTTTAGAATGGCATCCTTATGCATTCTAATCTCTCATGTAATTATATATTGCAACAGCCTATTACTTCATAAGGTTGGCTATTGTACACTTATTCAATACAGATTAGTGTTATGCTCCAAGTTCAGTCTCCTTTGATGTTAATTTTGCATGTTTGATTAGCAATTTTGTGAGTGCAATTGTTCTATCTCTTGGGTTCAATTTCAATAGGTATGGGACCAAGTAGTTTGATGCATGTAGGGTTAATGGTCTGTTTTGTATGATTATCTATTGATATGAGACAGTGTGTCCCTTCTCTGCTGGACTGTGGCTGTCGTGTCCCTTTATCTACTAAATGTGACTGCTGTAGCATGACTGTGGTTCCCTATCCTAGTTGAGCTATGGCTGTGTCAAACTCTATATGATAGGTCAATGGTGGTGTTAAGGTTTCTAGAGAGTTGTGAATTTTAGGGTTCCTTTTTGTGGTTTGCTATAAGTATAGGTGATGCTACCCTAATGAGATCTTCTCACTTGGTGACTGAGATTTGTTATTGTATGTGTCTAACCTAATACCATAGCACTTTAACCTTCTCTCTCTCAAAGTATGACTTATGAAATATTGTCCTTACAGTGAGAAGATCCTAAACAATATGTCTGAGTATAAGGCAGATTCAAACCATATCTTTTTAGCACTTGTTCTTTTATTATTGTCTTAGTTTCATTGTAATTTTGATATTGTTTATGTTTTGTACATTGGAAATGCTAATCCATCTCAAGGACCAACTTTAATGCTTTTATCAACAGAGTGTTAAAGTTGAAAGAGATGAAAATTATGTTATATTTTATTACTATAGTACTCTTATGTGTTTACGCTTTTTTTTTAGATATGTTAATGCATTAAAGAATAAAATTTAATTTTTCTTTGTATCAACCCTAACCTAACTCAAACTTTAACAACAACATTAGGGCATATGTTTTTGTTGGAAATTTCATGGAAAAGTTTCATACCCTCATCCAACTTGGATTCTCTGCAAAGACCATCAACAATTAAACTATATGTGACAACATTAGGCCATACGTTTTTGTTGGACATTTCAGACAAGAGTTTCATACCATCATCCAACTTGCCTTCTTTAGAAAGACCATCAATCATAGTGTTAAATGTGATAACATTGGGGTTTTTCCCTTCTTTAATCATTTGATACAATAGTTTCTTAGTGTCTTGAAGATTACCTTGTTTGTATAGTCGATCCATTATCGTGTGAAATGTGGTTGTGTTAGGATCATGGCCCATTTGAAGTATAACAACTAAAAACATGAATGCCTCATGGGATTTCCTTGTCTTACAGAACCCAACTACTAGGGTATTATACATAATAATATTAGGAGAATGTTGTTTTCCCAACATTTTATTGAAAATATTGACCTCAACCTTGATTTTGTCAATCTTACAAATCCCTTTGATGCGACTATTGAAGCTTACGATGTCTAGAATATAGCCATGTGATTCCATTCCTTCAATCAATTTGAATGCATCATCCATCCTACCTGCTTGGCAGTGAACACTGATGAGAAAATTCAAAGTAGTCATATTTGGAACAATATCTGCTTCAATCATAAGTATGTAAAGTTGTAAATAGATAATTCTGATTCATGTAGATGTCGTTGGATGAGGGTAATCAATAAGGAATTGCATGTGAGGAGAGATGGGATGGATTTAGATGAAATAAGATGGTTAATGGTGTCCAATGCCTCTTGAAGCATGTTAGTCCAAGAAAGTGTTTTAATCTATGTATCTACAGTGACATTAAAAGTATCGAAAGAGTGTTGGGAGTGTGATATCATCTTCTTACATATGGAAAGGGATGTCTTCGTCATCATATTGGCTGCCATGTCCATGGCCATGTGTAGAGGGAAACAGAGGGAGCAATTTCAATTTGGATTTGTAAACCCTAAACACTCGATAAAAGGAATTAATTAATTATCTTACTCTTTTGGTGTGTTTCTTATACTAAACTTGGACATATCATCAACATAGAGGTTTTTTATTTATTCTAGTTGCATTCTTGATTCTACATTGAAGCTTAAATTATAGATCAACATGATAGGTATACGCCTGTGAAAATGTGTAGGTGGTCTCTTATTATAGGGAGGTTACTTGGGTGGATTGAAAAGGAGATAAGGAACTTGAGGATGGGACCTCACCAATCACGTTCCCATTACTCCCTTTTCCAATTCCACAACGATGAAGCTACCTACATCCACTCTATCCTATCCTCCTCTTAGCATGAAATTCTAGTCTTTAAAAGATTGAGAACATCAAAGAGACCGAACTTCTTTTAAAGTGACTACTTGAGAAAAATTGTAATCCCAAATGCATCCCTCCCTCAATTATAGATTTGCATCATCTAATATGTTTTATTCTCACCCCATAAATACCTTCAAGCATTGATAGAACTATGGGGATGGAAGACCATTGGTTTTACCACCTATTACCAAAGGAAATGGGAGTCCAAGCCAACGATATGCATATGGGGAATAAGTGACCACTGTCACCTTAGTCAACTTCTCCCAAATACTTCAGAAGCCGAAGCCTCCTAGGGAAGTTCCCTATTTTGACCCTGCAAAGACACCAAACACCAAAATAATCTCTTTTGAGGTTGTCAGTGACCAGTGCCTTATGGAGTATGGAGAATGAGTTGTGATATGGGTGTATATGAAATGCACTAGTAATTATAGCAGCAGTATATCATCCCAGAGATCAATCTTATTCCACAATGGAAATTCCAAAATACATGTGCAATTGTTGATCAAGCTTATAATATTATCCCAAAAACTTAAGTACAAGATTGTAAGCAACAAGCACAAATTAATAATCTAGATAATTAGTACATGTATGCATAAGTCATTTGCTCAAGTACTTACAACAACATACAATAATATATCAATTGTGTGTCTATGTTCGTGAAACACCCAATACATGTATTGAAGTAACCACTATGAGGTCTGAAATTGAAAAGGTATAGTATGAACCAACATTAAATATTTAGTATAACAGCATTTTCACATGTAGTTTAATATCAATTCAAGGAAACAATAGTCACAACGTTAAGAAATAAATGTATGTAACATAATATTCACCAAAAATATGCTAGTAACTTTGTACTATGTCACAAACTGTGTGTGTAATTAGTTACAATAGTATGCCATGACAATATTTATAGAGCCAAACATTTATTACAAGATAACAACAACTTAAGGGTTTATCATAATCATAGTTACATTTATGAGTTGTCAACTAGAATGTGTGCATGTGTAGGTGAAAGGATAAGGGGTGGGAGGGTTTCGACTGTAAAGGGAAGCCCTATAGGGTAAGATAGGGTTGTCACAAAGTGAGCTTGATTGAGGTAACCTTAAGGAAAGGATGGATCGGATTGGAGAAGAGTGGGAGCAACCCAAGAGAAAGGGGTCTAGGGAAAGATAGAGGTAGAGGGAGGCAACCGATGGGAGGAATGGAGCAGGATGTGTTGTAAGGAAAAGGGAAAAGGGATACCTGAGGGTTTGGGAAGACCTAAGGACGCATTTAGGATAGGCTGAAGGTGGAGATGGAACCTGGAAACGTGAAGTGAGGAGGAAAGAGGAGTGGAAAGGAACTAGCGAGGGTTAGGAAGGATTGGTTAAGAAGCAGTGAAGGTAGAAAAGAGGTCTTCCTAGGGAAGTGAAGGTTTAGGAGGGGGGTAGCAATGAGGTTTAGAGTAGGATTGTTAGGCCTCCAAGGACTATTTGGGAGCAGCGTGAGGTATGGGAAGGCCTTTATGGAAGCAATGAAGGAGAAAAAAAGATGCTAGAAGGTTACAAGAGAGATCGATGAGGTTAGGGAAGGGTTTGGAGAGGGAAACACTGGTGTGGAACAAAAATATCTATAACCTAAGAACTAAAATAACCTAATACCTAACCTAAAAACTAACCTTAACCTAAGGTTGGAGTAGAAAAAGGTGTGAAAACCTTATGGAAACCCTACCCTAGCGAAATCCTTACTCAACCTATGGATTCTCGGGAGGATGGATGACCTAGTTAGGAAGGGTTCCTAGATCAAGAAACTATCCTAGAAAAATTAAGGAGTATCCCTAGGGCACCCTCATAATGAGACGTGCCTTGGTTTGCTAAGGTGACAAGAATGGAAGGTAATGGCTTATCCTAGGAAAATGTGCACCACTAGGGATACAACTAATAATTGAACATGCAAATCCACCAAGAGGAGTGAATCATTCCTTAAGAAGAGGGAACCCATCCTCTGCAACGCCCTCCTCAAAGCATGAAGAAGGCCCGACGTGGAGAATACATTCCCCTGAGGAGAACTCCGACTCAAATGGAACTCTTCCTCGATAGGAACTCTACCCTTGTTGGAAATCTACCCCGACTGGAACTCTACCCCGATTAGAACTCTGCCCAGCAAGAACTTTGCCCCGATTGGAACTATGCCCCAGCTGGAACTCTACCCCAACTAGAAATATACCCCGACTAGAACTCTTCCCTGGTTGGAACTCTTCCTCGGACGTAACATTGCCCCGATTGGAACTCTGCCCCATCTGGAACTCCACCCTAAATGGAACTCCATCCCTACTGGGAACTATTCCTAACAAGAACTCTATCATGACTGGAAATCCGTCCCGAATGGAACTATGCCTCGACTAGAATTCTTCCTTGATTGGAACTCTACCTCGATTCGAAGTTTTCCCTGCAAGAAATTTCCTTAGCAGGAACTGTGTTGCGATAAAATATTGAGAAGATCGAAGTGCTACTGCAAAGGATCGAGAAGATCAAAGTGCTACTTCAAAGGATCAAGAAGATCGAAGTGCTGATACAAAGGATTGAGAATATCAAAGTGCTACTGCAAAGGATCGAGAATACCAAAGTGTTGCTGCAAACGATAGAGAAGATCAAAGTGATGCTGCAAAGGATCGAGAATATCGAAGTGCTACTTCAAAGGATCAAGAATATCAAAGTGCTACTACAAGGGATCGAAAGATCGAAGTGTTGTTGCAAAGGATCAAGTGATCGAGTGATGAAACTCGGTTCTATAGAAGATGATGTTCCAGTACTGAAGATATTGAAGATATTCCAGTAGCTTAGTATAATTGCTGATGATTGTTGAAAACTTCCTATGACATATAGATGTATTACCTTGATACTGATGAAGATGCTCTCTCTTGTTACTCTTATAGTTGATGATGTTATTGTCAGTAGAATACACTTCTTATGAAGGGGGATTGTTGAAGTATTGTAACTTCCAAGAATAGTCTAAATGTATTTTGTTGATGTACCCCAAGGGAGATGTCTTATTCCTCCATCTGGATGTTACTATTGTATTTGTTCATCATAGAGTCATGAGGTATAGCCCCCATTGTAAGTCGGGTCAATAGTACCCTAATAAATATAATATAATATTGTTTTGAGTCTTCCTATGTGAAGTCGGCTTGGTCAGTTTAGTGGGGCCGACTTGTTAGGTTAAAAGTCAAGTGACAGAAAGAGTATAAATAGAGGATATGTGTTACGCATTTGGACACACACACTCACTTGTGTATAGCGCATTGAAGAGAGAGAGAGAGACATACTGGCAAGGAGGAGGATCACCTATTTTGGGGTTTTATCTTATACATATATATAGAGGAAGTTTTGCGGGGTTTTCTTCACCTTGATGGTTTCTCAGGATAAATATATGTGTATCTTGTGATTGTGTTTCTTTTAGTGATTATGCATATGATACTATTGTGAATTTGTATTAATAACTAATGATATCTAGCTAAGCATATCAAATCTTAACATCCTCTAACTGACTGTGTTAAATTACCAAAACTATGATGTGCAATAATCACTGCAATCTGTGTCTCTTATGTGGCTCTACAATCTACGTCTTTATACTAAACAATGTTCCTAACTCAGACACTTCTATTGTTTTGCGGTATGCATCTTTCATTGAGTAATAACTTCACACATCTTGAATACATCTATCCTTTTCATCTGGTGCACTTCTTTCTATTCAACATTTGTTGATTTGTGCTCTTTTTCTCTGTTCTAGAAAACTCTTTTTGCGATCAATGAACCATTGACACCCCAAAAGATTCTAAATCTTCTATAATCATATTATCTTAGTTCTTCATTGTAGTGGATATTTCTCTCTAGCTACATGCAAAAGCACCTGCCTTAGATCAACTGGATCTAAGGATAGATTTTATGGTGCAAGGTAGGAGCTCAAACTTGACTATTAAAACAAGCAACACATATTTATTTTCTTTTTTATTTTATGATATAACTAGTAAAATAGAAATGTAACATACCTTTCAATGAGATGGGCCAGCGACAGTCATTTGAGGATGTGGTCCGATGACTTCCACGACTTGGTTCTTTGAATTTCTCCAACAAGGGTTGTCACAGGGAAAGGAATTAAGGGTTACACGGAGTAAACTTAATGTGCAATGTGGGATGGTTTGGAGAAAGGTGTGGGAATGTAAGGTTATGGAACTATGTAATGGAAAGTAAGAAAGTTCAGGAATGTAAAGTTGTTGTAGGGAGACCTTCACAATGTATTTATAGAATGATCCAAGATTTTCTTGCCCATGGTATTGGTCCATGGTTTTTCATAGTGTACGGTATTTATCCATGGATTTTGACCCATTCTCATTTTAGGGTTTTTTGGTCCTTTTGGGAGAATGGAGGTTATGTTTCAATAAATTCCCATCTTTCCTATATTTATGGGGGAAGGAATAATGATGTTTTGGAACAATTTTGATGGAATTTAATTGTGAAGGTCAAATAGAGGAAACAGTGGTGGGATTATGATGTATAATTATGGTGTGGACCATAGAGAGCTATGTGGAAAATTTTTAGTGTTAGCATTCATTATCCAATCTTACTTCAACAAATTCATCTCTTTCTTATTTACAGTCTTCCTAGATCAATATATATGTCCACTTGTTGAAATTTCTTATCCTTCAATAATGCACCCGCTTACTTGTGTCTTCTTCAAGTTATGATCTATGTTGGCATGTCACTTATCACAATTAATATTTGTAGGTTTTGACACACATATGCCAAATTCCTTGTGGGAGTTTTGCACATAGGTTCATAACTCATATTTTTCTTCACAAGTCTTTGTATCATATATTATTTTCTTCATCATACTTTTACACATAAGTTTTTGTTTCATGTTATTCATTTGTAAGTCTCACACAAATGGTATTTGCGTATATTTTCCATTTCCAATGTTCTTATTTGTGGATATATATTTCCACACTTGTGACCAATGTCATAGTAGGATCTTCGGTCTCATGGGACTTCCACATTATTTTGCATATATTTCTTCAAGATCTATTTGCATATAGGAAGAATTCAACTATTTTGACATTAGTCTATCCTTTGACATTAATTGCATCGTGTTTGGCAATATCCTTTGTCATCAATCACAATTTAGGACTTTCAACATTTTTATCCTTTGACATTTCAATCCTTTGACATCGTGTTCAATATGTAATCAGTCAATCCTTTGACATCAATGAAAATACATGTTCAACAATTTGATCAAAGTTCAAGGAGAGGTATTAATAGACAAATATTTCACCCGGAGTCGATCAACCCTAGATATGAATCAACATGATGTGTACACAACCTGGTTAAGTCAAAACCATTAGCTCTAATACCATGTTGATGAACCTCTTTACCTTAAACTATTGAGTAGAAAAGAAATAGAAGGGAACAATATTCCAAGAGAGGTGGTGTCTAAAGACACCATTATAACACTTAATCACAAGACACGATGGTCAGAATATCACAATGCATAATGAGTATGAAAGAAAACTCAAAACAGGTGGTTAGATAACCCATATGGCCACTGTTTTATAGTTTCCATATCTAACCACTTCCTGGAAGTAAGGAGGATCTGGTCTACAAATTGGGGTCATTGGTCCTTACTGTTTCCATAAAAACTGCAATGTCTCAAAATTTAGTCGGTTATTGTAGTCACATCGACCATGGTATTTATGAGAATTCAATCATCTGATCAACTGACTATTCATTAGTTTCATTGACTTGTTTAGTTAGGCCTCCAATCGACTGCTAAGCTATTCTTTTATTATCTAACAATTGATTGTCTCAAGAAGATCCATGTTAGTTTTTATTAGATCTTATTATCTTATTTAGGATACTTATTTGAAAGAATAACAAGTACAATAATCTGAATAAGATAGATCAGATACACAAGACACAAATATTTTCACCGGGGAAACCATAAAGGATAAAATCCTGTAAACTTTCTCAGAATAGTATAGTCACAAATATTGTATCATAAGATGATCAAACCCAGTAAAAAGAAGTGTCCAACAACTAACTATCTCTCCTCCTTGTCTCTCTCTCTCTCTCATGCGAACTTAAGTGAGTGTAAGGTGTGTATAAATGAGGGAGGGATCCTTGCTATTTATAGATTTCAAGTGACTGACCTATTACATGGTTGGGGCTGACCTCTTACCCTAACAGGTCTGACTTCTCCAAGAGAGACTGCAAAAATACATTACATGATGTTACACTAGGGACTATTTCTCCAACTTACAATGGAGGTTGTACCAAGGTATATACACAATAATGACATCTCGAAAGGAAGAAAACACATTTTTGATGGGGGTACAACAACATACAAGGATAATATACATTGAAATATCTTCCGAAGTTACAAATACGTCAACACTCCCTCTTAAATAGGAAGGTATTATCTCTCTTCCACATTCATCAACACATCCAGTCCAGTCATCATCATAGTTGTTGCCATCATCATATTCTTATCGATCATCGATTGGTACTATTGGAAGTTTCTACAGTTCCAACCCTTTTTCATGCTAGGTGTATGCCTAGTCCTCATCCAGGTCTTCATCACATTCACAAGCAGGCCATCATGTAGGAACAATCCAAGACCTTCTTTACATTTCCATGATAATAACATGTGTCTCCTACCTTTATCTCATCATATCCAGATCATCTCTTTTTGTACTGCAGAAAACAAAACAAACAAACACACACAGAGCACAACCCATATGAAGACCACCCACATTATATCACCATAGTAGTATTCCAGGATCTTTCACGTCATTGAGAGAACCTACAACATCCACTATGCGAGAATATCCTAGGATCACACTAAGTGCATTAGGTCTCTCCACAATCAACCTACGTTCTACCAGTATAGAAGAACTACCTACGTGCACCTCAAGTTCCTTGTGACCTTATCATCACCAGCATGGGAACACACACATATATAGATATATATGTAAGTACTGATTATGACCGAACAACCTACTACACCAGGGATTTTATGTTCTAGGTCAACCTCAAGGACTTATTACATTGGAACAACATGCGTCTAGGATATTTTTCATTTAGAAAAACTTCAGGGCTTATTACATTCGAGTAACCTAATTATCACGCTAGTGATATTTTTATAGTCGGACAAACCACATAACTTATTACATCTGAATAACCTACGTACCACGCCAGGGATCATATTTACATTCGGATAACTTGTCTCAGCAATGATTACGTCTGATTAACCCGCGTATCATGTTAGGGCTCGTATTTACACTCGAACAACATACATGATTCATTAAGTCCAAGCAACATGCTACACCAAGGTATTTTAACTCAGACAACCTATCTCATTTCCCATGTGAGATATCATGCATCTGCGTCTTCTAGTCTCTTGTTATTTATAGCATAGAACAATATCAAGATTGATTATGTCCAAGGATAACCTGTGAGCTTCTTCAGGGCTTGTTACATCCAAGGACAATCTACAAGACTGATTATGTTTAAGCAACCTATGATCTTCGTGAGGATTTTATGCTCAGACAACCTGTCTCTCCATCTATGCTAGAACTCATCACTCCCTCTTTCGAGGGGTCTCGTTCTAGATCACACCAAGTCTTTATATGAAGTACTCAAACTTCACTCTGGTTAGATGCTTGGTCAACACATCAGCTATCTATTCACCCATTGCCACGTACTGGAGCTTCACTGCTCCTCTCTGCACCATATCTCTAATATAGTGGAGCTTGATCTCTTTGTGATTTGAATTGTCATGGAACACATGGTTCTCTGATAGCTTCACATAAATTTGATTGTTGTAGAATATACAATTCAAATATAACTGGAGATCAAACAAATCAGACAATAGCTTCCGTAAGAACACTACCTCGCAACTAGTCGAGCAAGCAACAACATACTCTTCCTTGGATGTACTCAGCTCCACACATGACTATTTCCTGCTAAACTGGGAGATCATGCCATATCCCAAACTAAATAAACAACCTGAAGTGCTCTTCCTATCAGTGGCGTTACCTTCCCAATCCAAATCAACATAACCGCGTAGGTTAATCTTCTAATTCACATCATACTTGAGACCATAATCTACTGTACCCTTTAGGTACCTCAATACATGATATATGACTATCAAGTGAATATGTCTCGGATTCATTAGGAACTGGTTGAGGGTATTCACAACAAAGCATATATTTGGTCTCGTATTCATCAGATACATCAATGAGGCAATCATTCGTTGATACATTGTGGAATCAATCAAATCGGATGAAGCATCACATAGAAGCTTCAAGTTTGATTCCATAGGTGTGGTTATCTCCTTGTAGTACATCATTCCAACTCTCTTTAGAATATCTACTTTATACTTTCCTTAACTAAGGAAAATCTCATCTGCACTATGCCACACCTCCATGCCTAAGAAGTAGTGCATCATCCCTAGGTATTTCATCTCGAACTCTTTATCAAGTCTCCTCCTTGCATATTTAATGAGTTCATCTTTGCCCGTCAGGAACAGGTCATCGACATATAATAGGAGCATCAATGGTTCTCTTCCTTCAACCTTGAAGTAAATGTTTGAATCCACTTTACTCTTGGTAAATCCTACGGTCATCATGAAGCTATCCATCCTGTCGTACCATGTCCTTGGTGCATGTTTCAATCCATACAAGGTCTTCTTCAATTTGCACACATGAGTCTGCCTGTCATGTGTCTCAAATCCCAGCAGTTGTTCCACGTATACTTCCTCCTCAACTACACCATTAAAGAATGTTGTCTTGATATCCATCTTGTGTATCTTCCATCTCATAACTGCAGCCAATGCAAGTATGTACCTAATGGAAGTGTACCTTTCCACGGGTGCAAATGTATCCTCATAGTCTATGCCTTGTTTCTATGAGAATCCTCATGCTACGAATATTTCCTTGTATTTCTCGATGCTTCCATCTACAACATGCTTGATCTTGCAGATCCACTTCGAAGTCACGACATACTTCTTTTCTGGTATCAGAACTATCTCCCAGAAATCATTCTTCATGATCGACTGATAATCCTTGATCATGGCATCCTTTCATTCTTTCTTTTCTGCAACCTCTTCATAGGTGGAAGTTTCATTGTCAATGATGTCATGCAACAGGGACACATAGTTTTTGTAAGGCTTTGTTCTTTTCCTTTCTCTATGCATTCCTTCTGGAGTGCTATACCTTTATACTTCTTGTATGAGCTCCTGTTTCCATGTTAGTTTTCTCTTGTGGGAGTCATTCTCGAGAAGTGTCTCTACTGGCTCTTGTGGTTCTTCCATGTCAAGATATTCATGGTATTCTAGAATTACTTCTCCAATTTCCATACCTCTGACTCTCGTTTCTTCGAGTTCCTAAACCTAATAAATAGGTAGCATCCTGGATCAGAAGTATGTCGAGTCTTCATCAAAGGTTACATCTCTACTGGTGTCGATATTTTTGAATCCTGGGAAGTATATTCGATAGGCCTTTGATGTATAATTGCATCCTACAAATATACCCTTCCTCCCAGAAGGATCTAGCTTGGTATTCTTCTCCTTTGGGATATGTATGTACACCAAGAATCCAAATATTCTAAGATGGATGAATTCTGGTTTCTCTCCCGAGAAAGATTCTTTTGGAGTTTTGTTGTTAAGCACTCAATGAGGAGTACATTTTTGTACATACACAGTTGTCCTTGTTGCTTCCACCCGAATGTGCATAGGAAGATCCTAGTCATGCAACATTGCTTTCACTGCTTCCATTATGGTTTGGTTCTTTTGTTCCACAACCCCATTTTGCTAAGGATTCTATGGAGTTCTCAACTCCCTCTTAATCCCAGACTCTCCACATATTTCCTTGAATTCTTCCTAGGTGAATTCTCTTCCATTATCTGACTGCAGAGTCGTGATCTTCCTTTTGGTTTGGTTTTCGACCAAGGATTTATATTCCTTGAACTTACTGAATACTTCATTTTTACCTTTCAATAAATATATCCAAGTATTACGTGAGAAATAATCTATAAAGGAAACATTGTACACATACCCGCTTAATGAGCTAGAAGACATGGGTCTGCATACATTCGAGTGTACTATCTCCAGTATTCCTTTAGCCTTTCTTTCACTGTTGGGAAATGTCTTCTTTGCATTCTTTCCTTGTGCACATCCTTTGCGAATGCCTTCATGATTTTCCTGGCCCCTATGGAAGTCTAGAGACTGCTTTGCTTGCCATCGGTAGTGTTCTGTAGTTCACATGTGAAAGCCTTTGGTGCGATAGTTCACTTGGTTCTATTGACTCATGAATCAGTTCTTGTTTAGGCTATTCTTTTAGCTTGTACAAGCCTCTAGCTTCTTCTCCAATCACTATTTCATCATCTATTGTCTTTCCTTTAGGCAACATCAGAACATGGCTATCGAGAAATGAAACTCTCATTCCCTTTGCATCTAGTGCAGAGATGGAGATAGTATTTTTATTCAATCTTGGAACATATAGCACATCTTTCATCTTGAAAGATTTCTAGGAGTCTAGTTTGTATGAAGCTTCTCCACCCCCTTTTATGGGTATTGATAATCATCCCCAAGTTTCACCTTGTAAGGTGACTCATTCTCAAACATATTGAATACTGATTCTTTGTATCTCATAATGTGTTTAGATACCCCATTATCCACAATCCAATCATTTCTTCCATATGGGATAGTCCTAGTAAGTGCTGATATTAGCGCATACTCTTCATCTGAACCAATCTTCTCTCTTTTGATTCTTTTGTTTGCTGGTACATTGTCTTCGACAACATGAGCATGGTGTCTCTTTTTCTTGACAGGACAGTCTCTTGCAAATTGTCCCTTTTCATCATAAGTATAGCATCAAACATTGGAAGGATCTCTTTTGATATTCTTTTGTTTCTTGTGCTTGTTATTGTTGTGATGTTGGTTCTCCTTCTTATCCTTCTTCTTGTAGTTCTTCCTGGTGTGAATTGTGAGAGCTTGATCTTCAATTGATCCCATCTTCTCTTATCTTGTTATGAGTCAAGCCTTTTCTTGTGTGCATTCTTCTTGGAGTCAGATGAAAGAGAACGACTTCCTTCTTGAACAGATTCCTTGAATGAATGAGTCCCATGATCTAAGGAGACCATCCAAGGTAGTCATCAAAATTTATCCTTCTCCAAATTTTTCTTCAACTGCTTCAAGTTTTTCTTTGATTTGAGTAACCCTTATGAAGTAGAACTTTAGTTTCTGAGTTTTGTATCTTCACATTCTTCAACTGGTTCCTCAAAGTCATCTTCTGGTTGATTTTATTTCCTTCAAACATATTTCTCAAAGCATCAAATACTTCCTTCGATGTCTTGGATGATGGCACATGGGGGATGAGGTGATCCTTGATTGAACTTGCAATGGCTCTCTTGGCTTTAACCAAGTTCTTCTTATGAGTAGCCTTAGCCTCATCTCCCTGTGGTTCTAGAAATTCTCCATTCATGTATTGATCCAAATCATTTTCTTCAAGGATTGGGGAGATTTCCTACTTCCATGCTCGAATGTTATCAACCCTTCCAAGCTTGTCATCAAGATGAGTATGGCAAGTCATATTTTCAAATGAGAACCTCAAATGGAAATAACAAATATTTAGATCTTACCGATTTGAGGTGTCCAAACTGGTTTCGGAGCTGGATGACCTGGGCTTTGTCATAATCTCTAATGTTCCAAACTTGGAGTTTGGGAATTCCATTTGGATGTAAAGATGCGCCTCCTTGAGGCGAGTTGCTTAGTAGGGTCCTTTTATGAATACTGACATGGGAAGCCTCCGAAACTTGATGCCCTAGTTTCCCGACACCACTGTCATGGTCAAAATTGAAACTTCTTCAAATCTGAAATTGCTTCCACCGAAAGATGTTCCCTACTAAGGCAAGTTAGCCTGGCCCTCTTTTCTTGATGACTTGTGGAGAGAAGACCTTGAACTAGGAATCTCTAGTTTCTACTGCTGCACAGTGTCTTCTTTCAGAGAATATCTGATACCATGATAGTTTTTCTTAGATCTTATTAGCTTAGTTAGGATATTTATATGAAAGAATAACAAGTACAACAATATGCAAAATATAGAACATATACACAAGACACAGATTTTCACCGAGGAAACCATAATGGAGAAAACCCCGCAAACTTCCTTATAATAGTATAGTCATAAAGACAGTATCATAAGATGATCAAACCCAGTAATAAGAAGTATCCAGCAGCTAACTATATCTCCTCATTCTCTCTCTCTCTCTCTCTCTCTCTCTCTCTCTCTCATGTGAACATGAGCAAGTGTGAGGTGTGCATAAATGAGGGAGGGTGCCTCCCTATATAAACCTTTCAATTGACTGACCTATTACATGATTGGGGCTGACCTCTTACCCTAAGAGGGGCGAATTATCCTAGAGAGACTCCAAAAATACATTACATGATGTTACACTAGGGACTATTGCCTTGACTTACAACGGAGGTTGTACCTCAAGGTCTATACACAATAATGACATCCCGAAAGGAGGTAAGCACATTTCTGATGGACATATAATGATAATATACATCAGGATATATTCCGAAGTTACAAATGCATCAACAATCTAGAGGTGTGATGAACCATCAAGACCTTATGTTCTAAGGGAAGGACCCGAGCCGTTTGGTATGGTTACTTTGACGAATTTTACGTCTCTATTAGCTACTAAGTGAATTTTCTCCTCAAAAGGTGACTTTGCTAAAATTATTCTAATCTAAATGCAAATTGTTAATCTAAAATAAGAAACAAACTATTTTTAAGATAAAAAAAATTACATAAACTTAGATTTCAAGCATATGAAAATGTAATTTCTAACAACTAATTTTTATTATTTAAAATCTACATAAACTAAACTAAAAAGTTAGAAAAAAGCTATTTAAGTTAGTTAATGAAAACCTATCTTGATTACAAGCAAAACCATTCTAAAACCAATCAAGTTTGCATTTAAAAATAAAACATATTATAATTTGAATGTGTAGATCATATTTTATAAAATACATAAGCTTTTATAAACTCATCAAATATCAATCATAAAAAATTACAAAATAGTTTTTAATTATGAAAAAACCTGAATTTGTTTATAGTTAAATGGATAAAAAAGAAATAATCATAAAAGTGATATTTCAAAGGACCATTATCATAAGAATTGAAATGAAAAACTAAAAACACATTTTAAAAATATATGAGTAAAAAAACCATCAAATCATGTCCTAAAACTAAAATGAAAAAAAAAACAATGAAGATGAAATGTGATAACTAAACCTCTTTAACATGTCGAGGAGATACCGACAGCCAAAACCTCTAATGACGAGCTACCTTCCAATCGATTCATCTCCAATGAAATAATCCTTCGGAACCATAAGCCTCACGCTCTCGAAGCTTCAATCAGAATATATATCTTGATCGCAAGCTACCCCACATCCACCCCTCGACTAAATGAAAACAAAAATACCTTAATCAAATTTACCCAACCTGCGTCGCTCTGCGCCATTAAAATGACTTTAATTCTTCCTTCAAATGTTAAAGAGTGAGAGTGTAAACTAATTAGGGGCACAAGAGAGTTATATCTTTTTCTTCATTCTCTATCTCTATTTTTAATCAAAACCCTCTTATCCAAAATGTTGTTTGTTTCGACATTTGGTTGGTATTTGTATTATTCATCTTTAGAATGTGAACTAATTACACTGAGACAAGGTGAGAAGACCACCATCAGTTATGTGTAGCATTCAAGATAGAGTTGATGCATTACTATATTTTTTTCATGATAAGTCTAATGATACCATACGAGCATAGATCCATCTAAAAAGGGATCTACCAAATACTGAGAGGGATCAAATATCTCAAGGTCTTTTTTTATAGTAGAAATATTGAGAAAATGTGTAATTCAATGTTTATGGTTTTAGTTTATTTAATTTATGTTGTTATATATATATGCAACTTTAAATAATTTAAATTTAATTTAAGTCGACATGTTATTTTTAATAATATTTTTTATTTATTTATTTTTATAAGGAACACATGCCAACTCTAGGATGATGTAGCTAGGGTTTTCACCCTAGCTTGTGCTAATGAGCACCTACTAAGGAATCTGGATTCCTTAGTAGCAGTTCAATGATATATGAATTAAATAATGA
>LPNX010685021.1:791-14530 GCA_001517045.1 Pseudotsuga menziesii
AGAAGCTCTTGAAACACAAAAATTGAACCAAATAATATTAGATAGTATCCAAATAATATCATATCATATCCAAATAGTTTCATATAAGATCCAAGAGTGAGCTCCATGGAGATAGTAGATGCACAATTTTCTCCTTCTTCAAAAATTCTGAATATTGGTGCATGCAATCATGTAGGAATTTGATGGAAGATCTAGATCAATGAGAGTGAATAGATCTCTCCTAAAATATAATATTATTTCCAAATTATTAATTTTTTACACACCATCAACATAATTACATATATAGAAGTCAAATTCATATTTATTATCTCAAATAATCACCGGTAAATTATGCACATAATTTAAAATAGAAGAATCACTGGAGAATTTTTTCATAGAATTGAAGGAGAGTTTTTATTCAGTAACATATATTTGAATTTATTAATTTGGATCATCCATGTGAGAATAATATATATCAGATATCTCATAAACATTTGGAGCAACAGGAGGAGTCACTCCAAGGACACTTTCTTCAATCCGAATTGATTGTGTTGAAGATTCTTCTTCTTCATATTGGACAACTTTATAGGAGATAATAGAGGCCATGAATTTTGAATAGAGAACTCTTGTGGTGTTGAGTGTTCTATCCAAATTTCTATAATGATCCTCATTTTTCTTTCCAAAGGTTCTATCAAATTCTATCCAGAGATCCTTTGGGGTAGTCAGCAGAATCAATAAGATAGTGTATGTTTGGAGAAAAGGCCAGACATATTTTTCCAAAAGCACTTTGACATTATTTATCCAGTCATTCTCATATTCATAAGACCCTTTCCCAATTCCAATATATACCTCATGAATACTTTGTATTTTTAGATATGAAATCATCTTCAACTTCCTTTTTGAATATCTTGTGGATGGAGTAAGAAGAGGAACTGATAATATTGAATCCATATGAAGTTGTACCTGCAAAATATTAGCACAAAACCAAAAAAAAATTCACACTATGTCGGAATCAAGAATTCCCTCTCAGAATTTACACTTTTTCAAGGTCCGTCACACCCACACCACCACTGTGAATGAATTCAGAGGAAGCAAGGAACTCCTTGCGAGACTTCTATGGAAACCTAGTTGCTTCTGGTGTACAATGGACAATAGATAGACTTGAATATTTCCTGAGGAGTCTCTAATACCATGTTAGAATTAATATTCCATTGATATTCAAGAAATGAGTTATATTAGATTCTTAATTATTTGCAGTGAAAAGGAATGAATGATAACCACTAAAAAAACAAACCTCACAAGAAATAGACATGAACTGCTCAATAGAATTATAGTATAAAATCCATTAATCCCAGTAGTATACAACAATGTTACATAAATGAGAATTCAAATCATGTGGATAGGATTCGAATCTACCAACTCAACATGACTGACTGGCCAGCTAGAAGTGTTTAAATCACTATCAGACTTTACTAGGCTAACTCCATATGTCTAATTTAGTCTCTCTATTCATTATAATTGATTAAACTAGTTGATGTGATGTAGTGGGAAAGAAGTAGGTGAGAACTAGCGCTTTCCCACATGCAACCATGTAATACTGGTGCTAATGAAACTGGAGGACATCTAACTAAATCTAACTAGAGAATATCTTAGCTTGACTAGTTACCAACTACCAACAACTGAAGGAGGTTGGTGACAACACTCCTAGTGCCTCCTAAATTATAGGGATTGGTGTAAGAGGAACATAAACTGACGCTTGAAGGTGTAGTTAGTTTCATTTAACCTCTATTTGTGTTTCCCACACTCTATTGACTGGTATAGGTGGACCCATTATCTTGAGTGGACCCAATGGTACTAGTGGACCCAATAATAACTAAAGGACTCCTAAGTTAGGAAAATATAATCTCATAGAACAGATTAGACAAGGGAGGATTATAAATCCTAACATATCCAACATGTGTATAAGTGATGTAACTATCATGGTCGCACAATATGAAAAAAGGATCCATTACAAATATAAAGTAGTGATGGAAACAAATGAACAACATGGATCCATGCTAAATAATCAATCATAGCCACAAAAATATAAGGTGTATCTATGTTTCAACAAATTTCATATGAAGTATGTCAAGGTCTTCCACAAATGAGGAAATAGAAAGAGATGATGATTCTACTATCAGCCCAAGGTATTTAATCCAAACCTACCAAAGGTATGAATATTAACCATGTGAATAAAAGAGATGGACATGAAACATGAAATACATTATGAATTTTTCTTCGCTTGGGAAGCTCCAATTCATTGGCCAATTCTCGAACCTTCCGACTAAGTTGGTAGGGACCATAAAACATTGGTTTGAGACTTTCTAAATCTTTACTCTTTATGGTTGATTTTTTGTATGGATTCAACCTCAAATACACCAATTCAGTCACTTGTAAATGCCTCTCCACTCTATGTTGGTTTGCATATTGTTTTTGTTGATTTCAAGCAACCTGCAAGTTATCTTTCAAAACCTTCAAAATTTATTCAGTCCAAACCTTAGCCTTTGGAGTTCTACTATCACAAAAAATATGTTCAATAAAAGCAGATGCATCATAACCATAAATTTCTTTTAAAGGAGACATTCCAATGAACATTTGAAAATTAGTATTGTAAGAAAACTCACCCAAATGCAACTATTTTATCCATGATTTTTTCTTCCCACTACCATATTTTATTAAGTATCGTTCCAACTATTGATTCACCCTCTCTTTTTTCCACCATTTTTTGGATTATAGCTTGTGTTAGGTGTCAAATGTTTTCCCACCATTTTGAAAATTTCTTTCCAAAATGCACTAAAAAATATGTTATCTCTGTCACCAACAATGTTCTTAGGAATCCCATGAAATATGAAAACTTATTTAAAAAATAGTTCAATCACTTGTGTGGTAGTTAAATTGGTATTAATATAAAATAAATGTGCAAATTTATTGATCTTATCCACCACCAAAAATATGTAATCCTTACTAAATACTTTGGGAAAACTAGTGATGAAGTCCATGGAAATGCTCTCCCATTTTTGTTATGGAATAGGAAAGTCATGTAAGAGACCAGTTGGATGAGTGTGTTCCACTTTATTTTTCTGACATGTGGAGAATTCATTAACATAATTTAGAACATTAGCCTTCAACCCTTTGCATGAGAATATTTTCCTCAACAGTCTCTATGTTTTGAAGAAACCAGAGTGACCAGCTAGAGGAGAATCATGAGATTTCTTTAAAATTTTCTCCCTCAAACGTGAACTAGGGATCAAATAGATTCTATATTTGTAGTATATGATTCCTTCCAACACGTTATACCTATCATCATGGTTATTCCCATCAAAAATTTCACAAGAAAACTTATCCTTGGCATACTCTAGTTCTAATGTGGCTTTATAATTTTACGCTACATCCATTAGAGAATTAGAAGGTCTTCTAGATAAGTAATCAGATACCACATTATTTTTTGTCCTTCACATATTCAATATCAAATTCAAATTCTTGAATCTCAACCACCCACTTTTTCTACCTTTCATTTAGATCTTTTTGATTGAGGAATTAAATTAAGTTGTAATGGTTAGTTTTGACCACAACTTTGTTTCCCACCATGTATTGTCTAAACTTGATGAAAGAATGCATGATGAATAGCATTTATTTATCATAAATTGAGTAAATATTTTCATGTGGTTGTATATTCCTACTCTCAAAATCTATTGGGTGTTTTCCTTGTTTTAGGACTGCTCCAATGCCCTTTCCTAATGCATCACATTCCAAGACAAATGGTTTTAAAAAATTTGGTAAGGATATAATAAGACAGTTGCTTATTACCTATTTCATTGTTTGGAAATATTTTTCATCCCCTTCATGCCATTGGAAAGAATATTTATTTGTCAAATCAGTGAGAGCTTAAGTGAGTTGGGAGAACCCCTTAAGAAATTTTCTATAGTAGGTGAAAACTCCAATGAATCCTCTTAATTTAGTGATATTTTTGGGATGAGGCCATTGTATAATGGCTCTTATTTTCTCCATATCCACCTTCACACCATATTGAACAATGATGTTTCTAAGATATAATATTTCTTTCAAACCAAACGCACATATTGACAGCTTAGCAAACAAAGAATGATCATGCAAAATTTTGAATAACTCTTCTAGATGATGCAAATGTTCCTTCAAAGTTTTACTGTAAATAAGAATGTCATAAAATAAAACTAGTACAAACTTACGAATTTGCTTGTGGAAGATATTGTTCGTGCATGATTGGAAAGTGACATGTGTATTTTTCAAGCCGAAGGGCATGGCGACAAACTCAAAGTGACTATAGTGGCAGTTGAAAGCTAGTACAAACTTATGAAGTTACTTGTGGAAGATATTGTTCATGCATGATTGGAAAGTGACATGTGTATTTTTCAAGCCGAAGGGCATGCTGACAAACTCAAAGTTACCATAGTGGCAGTTGAAAGAAATCTTTGGTATGTCTTCTTCCTTCATTCGAATTTGATGAGAAGCAGATCTAAGTTCAATATTTGATAAGAACTTGGATCCATGGAGCTTATACATGAGCTCGTCAATCCTTGGGATGGGATATATATTCTCCATTTTCTTCTTATTCATTGCCGTAAAATAAATGCACATCCTCAAAGTTCCATCATTTTTCTTTACCATAAAATCTAATGAAGAATATGGGTTGGAACTAGGTCTTATGAGACCCAAATCCAAGAGATATTTAATGGCCTCAATGTCATTCCAAATTATTTTGGGGTTTCTATCAGGATGCATTTTGATAGGTTTTATTCCTATCTATAACTCAATGATATGCTCCACCCCTCCATCCGGTGGTCTTCCTGAGGGAATGTCTCCAAAAACCCTCTCATACTTACTCAATAATTGTTCTATCTCCTTATTATTCTTGAAACCATTAAAGAGAGGTTTAGGAAATGTAATTCAACATTCAACAACCCATTCTATGTCTCCATGCATCAAGATAAACCTCATATTGTGAGAGGAAACCACTTGATTTGGGTAAGTGCGCATTCCCCTCAACAAGATGGGTTTCGCTTCCAAAATTTTCAACCTTATTTCAGAGACTTGATAATTCATTGCATTTTCCCCTAAAAATTAAAACCATTGTACTCTGAAAACCACATTTGTATCAACTGCATTCACTACATAAAAATTGTCAGTGATAGTATGATTTCCCAGAGTAACTTGAAGCTTTGGAATCCATTTAGTGCAGTCCATAGAATTGTTACCTAGAATGATGACTGAGAAATGATAAAAAGTTCCAGATTGTAACTTTCTCCTCTCCACCAAGGGTGCATCTATGAATTTATGAGTGGATCCTCCATTCACTATAACCATGAATTTTTGTCCTTGTATGTTTCTCTTGAGCCTCAAGGTGTGGAATCTAGGTACACCTAAGAGTGCTGCAAATTTTCCTTTGTCAGCAGTGGGTTGTTATTCTAATATTTCATATCCCTCTTCTATGGCTGCAAGTTGTGCTTCTTCCTCCTGTTCCCCCTCTTTATCATATTCAGAAAAAATATTCAATGTAGTGTGTCTTCTCCTTGGCACATTTATATACCAAAACCCAAGATTTTTTGCATGTAAAATGTAGATTCTATCTTCTAAGTTATTCTTTGTTTGGTCCTCCTATATTTTATTTGGTAGAGGATTCATTTTTCCATGGTTTCTTACCTTCGTTAAAATTGGAAGGGAAATTTGGCTTGGGGGGGGTATTTGGTTCTTAGGAATACATTCCGCAAATCTCTTGTCAAATTCATGGAATCCTTCAATGTGGTTGGCTTGTGGGATTACATGAGCCGTCTCAAAGAATATATCAATCATTCATTAAATAATAAAACCAAACTAGCCATAGATACATCAGAAACCATTACTTAAATATTTTCAAACTCTAACATATATGCTTCAAGAGTTCCTACTTTCTTCAATTGTGCTAGTTCATTGAAAAAAAGTTCGAGGTCTTTCAACTCAAATATCTCCATTAATTCATTAGAGAAAACCTCATCAGATAAAATATTATCAAGTCCCAAGGTTCTCATACCGTCGAACTACCAATCACGATATTCCCCTTTAATATGAAAAATGGCCATTTTGAATGAAACTTCTTCAACTATAGGATTTAACTTAAAATACAAACTTAATTTTTGCAACCAAGCACTAGTAGACATTTGTGAGGAACCATCAAAGGAAGGAATAGTTACTTTTCCCATAGTTTACATTAATTCATGATTAAGAGGAGGTGTAATATTATCATTTCCTCCTTTCTTAAATTGAAGAGAGGCTCTAATAAACTGATCGAAAGGTAGAAATTTCCTACATTCACCACTTAGTTGCTTCCAATCGTTTTTTGCTTCTCTCATATCATAAATAGCGTTAAAGAATTATATGGACTCTAAAAAAATAGGAATTTTAGGTCCATTCTTATTTTTTAACTCATGAGGTTGATTACGAGGTACAATCCTCAAAAAATGGCTTCCCCATGGGTCTTCCTGTCATCATGGGGTGAACTATTCCTACTCCTGGGTGCTGACTTGCCCCCAGGTTGGATAGACAACAATTCAAACCATTGCATAAAAATTTTGTTCATTCCTTCAAGATATTCCATAATGAATTTTGTAAGTTCCTCATTATTTTGTTTGTCATTCACATATCCTAGTCCTAGTTTTGTATTAATCTCCTTGCAAAAAGAACTAACTTCTCCACATACTTCCCTTTCACTGTTAAGGTCTCCAATATTTGTTTATTATGGAGGGAGGTCAGAATCAGGAAAAATGAAAATAGATCTCTAATAGGTGCCAATATTATGCTCTAATACCACTGTAATGACCCAATTCAAAAAATCCCCCAAAAGTTAGAATTTCAGAAAAAAAATGCCTTGTCTAGTTTTGACTATGGGGGATTTGAATGGCCCAAAAGGGTGTCGAATTTGGTAGGTACTTATATGGGGAGTATTTGGCCTCTCAAAACAATTATTTGTTATACACTCACATGTTATATAGGATAGGATAGGTTAGTGTAGGATAGGCTTGGTCACAGTATTTTAAAGTAGAGTAAACTAGAGTGTCACCAGGTTAGTGTAGGCTAAGGTGTGTTATGTTATTATAGGGTAGGGTAGGGTAGTATAATTTATGGTAGGTTATGATAGAGTAAGGTATTTTATGATATATTAGTGTAGTTGTAGGAAAATGTAAGGTGGGGTAAGGGTATATTAGGTTAGATAGCGTAGGTTTATTTTTGATAAACTAGACTAGGCTAGGTATGCTAAGGTAGGGTAGAATGGCTTAGGCTAGTTAAGTGTATAGTACACTGGATAATGTATGTTGGGTTAGTGTATGATAGTATGTGTTGTCTTAGTGTAGGTTAGGCTAGTCTAGTATTGGCAGAATTTGAAATAGTAGCTTATGATAGACTAGTCTAGTTATGGTAGGTTAGTCAAGAGTAAAGTAGACTATAATAGATTAGGTATTTGTACGATGACTCATGGTAGCATAGGTTTATATAAGATAAGGTGGAATAGGTTAAGTAAACTAAGGTAGGGTCTAATAGTTTATGCTACAGTAGTGTAGAGTAGATGAGACAACATAGGGTGTGTAAGGTATCATAGGTTACTATATGCTAGAGTGTTTTATGTTAATGTAGGTTAGGCTAGTCTAGGATTGGTAGGGTTAGTTAGTATACAATATGGTAGATTAGGTTGTTACGTAGGGTTAGTTTAGGGTAGGATATATTATTTTATGTGGGATATGAAAAGCTATTGACAGTATTGGGTAAGGTATTAATCTAGTAGATAAAGTAGTCTAGGAGTAGTAGGGATAGGATATGGTAACGTATGGTACGGAGGGAAGATATAGGTTAAAATAGCATAGGATAAGGTATGTTTATATAGTGTACATTAAGGTAGTCTAGGATAATCTATTTTAGTTCAATGTATTGGTAGGTTTACTAAGTATTCTAAGTTAAATTAAGTTAAGTAAGTTAGGATATTTTAGTTTAGGGTAAGGTAGTGGTGCAATATGATAGGGTTTATTGCATTAGATAGGACATGTTATGTTTATTGTCAAATAGGTTTATGCAGATTAGGATATAGTATATGTAGGGTAGTTTTACAATAGGGTAGGTTAGAGAAGGGTTGGATAGGCTAGTATAGCATAGTTGTATGCTAGTTTAGGGTATATTCAACTACATTAGGGTAGTTGTATTCTAGTTTTGGGTAGGATATGATAGCATAAGTTACATAGGGTGGGTTAGTGTAGGATAGATCACCCAGGATAGGGTAGGAAAGGTTAGGATAAGATAGTGGTAGCATTCGTTTGTTAAGGTAGGTTGGGATAAGTTTTTTTAGGTTAGTTTATACTAGACTGTGGTCTTACTGTGGGATAGGCTTAGCGAGGGTAACTATGATAGGTGAGTTTAAAGTAGGTTCTACTATGTTAGGTAGGAAATAATTATGTAGGTTATGATAGATTAATCTATGTATGCTAGGCTAAAGTATATTATTATAGGTATCATATATTAAGAATGGTAGGGTGGGATAAGGTGTGTTAATTTAATTTATGCTAAAGTGTGTTATCTTAGTTTAGGTGTTGTTGTAATTGTAACTTAGGAATATAGTCTGATGTATATTACTATTGTATACTATTGTATCCCCATCGAGAATGCGTGTTCCTCATTTGGGGATGTCATCATTATGTATGATCACTGAAGTAAACCCTCTGTTGTAAGTCGGGGAAATAGTCCCCACTTTAAATAAAGTAAAATTTGTTTATTATTCTTAGGAAGGTCAGCTCCAATGGTAACTTGAAATACCTAGTGCTTGAGTTAACAAATCAAAGAAAGAATATAAATAGGGAGCCACCCTTCTCATTACTTGCACACTTCACTTTCTCTCTCATGTGCTCCTTAGGAGAGAGAAGAAGAGGAGGGAGAGAGAGATGCTGCAGACATATTGTTCTTGGGCTATTCTATCTCATCATATTATACTTGTGACAAAATGATTGTGAGGAAATTTTTGTGATTTTATCCTTTATGGTTTCCCCAATGAAAATATTCATGCCTTGTGTATCTTCTGTATCGTTGATGTATTGTTGTTCTTTCTATTATTTCAGATAAATATCCTAAGTAAAATAACTTATAAAAAATAACATGGTATCATATCCACTATGAAATAAGGAACTATACATCCAACATACAACTACAATGGAAGATACTAGAAATTAGCGTTTCATGCTTGAAAAACTGTAGAAGACTAAATATTGTCATCTTGGCACTTTCTCTATAACTCACGATTGGAAAAGTATTATGAGACAAAACCTTAAAGGACAGAGATGAAATCTTGTTGTACCTTGTGTAAACATTTCATCGTTAGATTCACTATACTTAAGGAGATATAATTCCTCCAAATAAAAGTTCCATCCTCCTCTAGAATGCATTCATAAACATCTGACCTATAGATATTTTCTATATCTTAGGCTAGGATGGTCCAAGTTCAATTTCAAAGGATGTTGTAGGTAGGGCACAAACTGTAGTTTCTTTTGTCCATTTTTTAGACCCAGAATGTGAAAAGTGATATGTGGAACTCCCTAAAAGTTTTCTATTATGAAAAGTCCTCAAAATAGTCACCTTGGGAAACTTAGCATATGTCCCACTTGGAGAATCCAATTCCACTCTAACTTGTGGGTTTGGAAATAAGACTGATAAAGATACCTCAATGCAAAGTTTTAGACCATGAGGAGCAGAAAATTTGGAGATATAGAATAATCAATATCAAACAAATCTGTAGAAAAAATTGGAGATACTAAAGTTTCCTATTCCTGGAGCTTCCCACCATTATTTTCAGAAAAATAGTACATTGGAAAAATCATCTTGAAGAAGCACATCTTTCTTTCTAGTCAAAAGTTTGAAATTCCAAGTTTCGATAATTAAGGTTTCTCTAACAAACCCTAGATTAGCTAGCTTTAGAAGTAGGCCAAAAGCCTCAAATCAATAAGATATTAATCTTTTTTATTTCCATTTGAGGTTCTCATTCAAAAATAACTCATCACACCCATATCAATGATAAGCTTGGTCTATCTGACAACTTCTGAGAATTGAAGTATAGGACCTCTGTGATCCTTGAAGAAAATGCTTGGATCAGTATATTAGTAAGGAAGTTCTAGAGCCTAAGGGAGATGAGAGAAGCATTTCATGTTCCATTAAGGATCATCTCATCCCTCATGTGTCATCCTCGAAGACACTAAAGGAATTATTCGATGCTTTAACGAAGTTGTTCGAAGGAAATATCATTAATAAAAAAATGACATTAAGGAACGAATTGAAGAATGTGAAGATACAAAACACATATACCATGTATTCATACTTCACAAGGGTGCTTCAATTCAAGGAAAAACTTGAACAACTCGAAGAAGAAGAAGATATTATTACCACCACCTTGAGTAGGTTCCATAAGCAAGTTGATTACCTTTAGCAGACTCTAGGAAGAGTACACATAAGAAGAAGCTCAACTCATAACAAGAGAAGAGAAGATGGGATCAACTGAAGATCAACCTCTCATGATTCAAAGATGAAAGAGAATATTTCTCAAGCAATGTGGAATATAAGGATTCTACCCACCAGGAAAAAAACATAAATTTTCATTCGTTATTTCATGATAGTGTTTGGTTGCTCACTTGTTTATATTCAGTTGATGTAAATGCATGTTTGTGTGTTTTAATTTATACTACTGAATTGCACATGATGCGTAAAAAGTCAATGATTTTGTAGAAAATTACATTGCTACTTATATAGATTGAAACCTCTTTACTAACAAATTAGGAGTAGTACACACTTTTGATAACATTCAGGTAGAAGGAATCTAGAAGTTACTGTATGTGTATAGTATATGGATGAATGTTGTAGCATTGGCTAAGGTAGTTGCATGATTGTGCAACATATATTTGTCAGTTTAATATGTTTTAGAGATTATGATAGTTTTCTAATCATGCAACTGAACTTGACTTGTACATCATTTCAAAGAACAAGTAAAGACATTTCAAAAGAATAACGTGAAGCTCTTCGTTTCAGAGACATCGTTGAGAAAGAAAGAGATTCAGAAGAAGATAAATATAAAGGTATATACACCTGGAGAAATTAAGACCATATTGAGCAGAAGAGATCATCCAAGATAAAAAAAAAACTATGATGATACCTCCAAATAAAGTAAGAGGCCTCAGACACACTCTAGTTATGTGACACAATTGAGTGACATCATTAATGTAGATCCTTCCAGCTATGAAGAAGTAGCCAAAGAGAAATAAAATAACACTGTGATAAAAAGAGTACAAGTTGATCATGGGTATTTATGTATAGAACGCAGTTCCAAGACCTGAATGGATCTAGAATATATATCATGCAACAAATGGAAGCATCATAGGATACAAGGAGATATTCATAGCACAGGGATTCTCACATAAAGAAGGAATAAAGTACAAGGAGACATTAGCACCAGTTAGGAGGTATACTTCCATTAGATATATAATTGTAGGTATGAGATGGGAGATACACCAGTTGGATATCAATACATCATTCTTTAATGGTGTAGTCGAGGAGGAAGTGTATGTAGAAGAACCACAGGGATTCAAGACACATAATGTGAAGACTCATGTGTGAAAATCACCTGAGTAGGGTGCATCTTTTGGTGGAGCCAGTTTCTGAATCAGAGAATTTTCATTTTAAAACGTATCACTATTACCGAGAGGAACTACTGCATCAAGTATCAGAGGCTTCCTACCACATTTTTCAAAAAGTGACCTAGTTGAGAAAATTGCCTCAAGGAGGCGCACCTTTCTATCCAAACTGAATTTTCAAACTCCATTTTTGGAAAATTAGGGTTTCTCTAACAAATCCTAGGTCTGACTTCTCTGAAACTTGGTCTGACACCTCAAATAAGTAAGATCCAAATATTTACTATTTCCATTTGAGGTTCTCATTTTTAAAAGTTGATTCACCATACTCAACTTGATGAAAACCTTGGAGGGGTTTATAACTTTCGAGCATGGAAGTACAGAACCTCCATGATCCTTGAAGAAAATGACTTGCATTAGGTTATTACTGGAGATGTTTGAGAACTAGAGGGAGATGAGGCTAATGTTACTTATAAAAGAATCATGGATAAGGATAAGAGAATCATTGCAGACTCTATTAAGGATCACCTTATCCCTGAGGTGTTTGCATTCAAAAGACTGAAGGAATTATATGATACTTCGACAAAGATGTTCTTTCCAAAATATGTTCTAAGGAAAGAACATCAATTAGAAGATAACTTTGAGCAACCAGTTGAAAAATGTGAATATACATTACTTCGATACTATATAGTCTCACTTCACAAGGGTTGCTCAAATCAAAGAACAACTTGAAGTAGTTGAAGAGAATTTCTAAGAAAGATAAATTGTAATGACTACCCTGAATGGTATCCTTAGATCATGCGATTCATTCGTTCAAAGGATTTGTGCAAGAAGGATTTTGATATCCTTCATAAGACTTTGAGAATAATTTTCACAAGAAGAAGCTATACTTGTGACTAGAGAACAAAAGATTGGAGCAATTGAGGATAAAGATCTCACAGTTGACACCAGAAATAAATTCAAGAATAAGGAGAAGAAGGAGAAATTTCACCACAAGAATAATAAGGACAAGAAAACTAAGAAGACCAAAAGATATGTTTCAAATGTTCAATGTTATACTTGTGATGAAAAGGGAAACTTGGCAAGAGATTGTCCCATCGAGAAAAGGAGACACCATGATCATATTTCCAAATATGATGAATCAGTAAACAAAAAATTCAAATGAGAGAAGGATGATTAAGTTGAAGATTATTTGCTAGTCTCAGCACTTACTGGCACTATCAGACAGAAAAGAAATGATTGTCTCATGGATAGTGGAGCGTCCAAACACATGATTAGATAAAAGGAATCATTCGTCAATATGTATGAACATGAGTCACCTCAAAATGTGAAAATTGGGAATCATTATCAATAACTTATAAAAGGGAGTGGTGAAGATTCATACAAGCTTGTATTAGAGTAAATTTTGACTGAAAATGGGCCTCCTAAGGAAAATAATTAAATAATAGTTAAAATAATAAAATAATATTTATTAATTTTGGACAAAGAAAAGAAAAAAACTATTAATATTCTAGCAAGTTTAAGGAATATAAATCCTTGGTCGAGTAAAAGACAGATAGGAATATTAAGATTCTACAGTTAGATAATGGTGGTGAGTTTCACTTCGTAAGAATCCAAGGATCGCTGCAAAGAATCTGGGATTAAGAGGCAGTTGGTAACTCCATACAATCCTAACTTAGAATGGGGTTGCAAAATGAAATAACCAGACCATAATGGGAGCAACGAAAGCAATGTTGCTTGACCAAGATATTCCTATGCACCTTTGGGAAGAGGAAACAAGAACAACTTTGTATGTACAAAACTATACTCCTCATTGATTACTTGATAGCAAGACTCTTGAAGACTCTTTCTCAGAAGTGAAACCCAAAGTCAACCATCTGAGAATAGTTGGTTTCTCAGTGTACATACATGTCCCAAATGAGAAAAGTACCAAGCTCAATCCTTATGGGAGGAAGGGTTTATTCATCATTAGAGGAAATTTGGGGTCTAAAATGGGCCTTATAAGAAAACGTGCCAAAATAAGTTTTTGTGAGTTGGAATTCAAGAACCAATAGAATTTCA
>LPNX010685021.1:14793-35698 GCA_001517045.1 Pseudotsuga menziesii
TGTAGGAAGTCGACGAAGCTGAAGAGATGAGAGTCCGAGACATGAAAATTGGAGAAGCAATTCCAAAAAACCCTAAAGATCACGACATGAAAGAACCATAAGAGATGGTAAATACATTCCTTCATAACGACTCTCACAAGAGGAAACCGGCATGGGCATGAGAGGTCTTACGAGAAGATGAAAGGTATGGTGCTCCAGAAGGAATATATAGAAAGAGAAAGAGGGGAAAACCCTACAATAGCTATGTTTCACTACTATGTGATATTAGTGATAAAGAACCTTCCACCTATGAAGAGGATATAGAAAAGAAAGAGTGGAAGGATGCAATGATCGGATAATATCAGTCGATCATGAAGAATGATGTATGGGAAGTTGTTCCAAAGCCGGAGAAGAAGTCTGCCGTGAATTCAAAATCGATCTACAAGATCAATATTGCTCCATATGGAAGCATTGAGAAACACAAGGAAAGATTCATAGCATAAGGCTTCTCACAGAAAGGAGGCATATACTACGAAGAGACATTCTCACCCGTGGTGAGGTACACTTCCATAAGAACCATACTTGCTTTAGAAACACTTATGAAATGGAAAGTACACTAGATGGATGTCAAGACAAATTTATTGAATGGTGTAGTCAAGGAAAATGTGTATGTCAAACAACCACTTGTATTTGAGACACATGACAGGAACACCCATGTGTGCAAATTAAAGAAGGACTTGTATGGATTGAAGCAAGCACCGAGGACATGGTATGGGAGAATGGATAGATTCCTAATGAGCTTGATATTTACCAAGAGTAAACCAGATTCCAACCTCTACTTCAAGGTGTAATATGGAAGACCATTGATAGTCCTACTATATGTCAATGACTTGTTTCTAACAGTCGATGAGGAACTCACTATAGATGAAAGAAGGAGACTTGCTACAGAGTTTGAGATGAAATACCTAGGTATGATGCACTATTTCTTAGTCGTGGAGGTGTGGTAGAGTGTAGATGGAATGTTCCTTGGGAAAGGGAAGTATGCAATGGATATTCTAAAGGGATTTAGAATGTTCAACTGCAAGGCTATGACCACACCCATGGAATATAACTTGAATATTATGAGTGATTCTCCATTCGATATGTTGATTCCATAATGTATCCTCAGATGTTTGGATCATTCATGTATCTAAATAATAAAAGAGCATACATATCCTTTGTGGTGAACACTGTGATCCAGTTCCTGATAGATTCGAGATAGGTTAACATGATAATGGTAAAGCATGTTTCGAGGTACCCAAAAGGTACAGTGGATTATGGGCTCAAATATGATGTGAACTGGAAGATTAACATACACAATTATGTTGATTCATACTGGGCATGTAGCGCTACTGACACGAAGAGAAAATCAGGTTGTTGTTTTAGTTTGGGATCTAACATGATCTCATGATTCAACATGAAGTAAACATGTGTGATGTTTAGTACAATCGAGGAAAATTATGTTGTATCTTGATCAACTAGTTGCAGGAAAGTGTGGCTGCGAATGATATTGCATGACTTATTTGATCTCCAGTTGGATGTGACTTTCATATTTTGTGATAATCATAGTTACGTGAAGTTGACAGAAAACCTAGTGTTCTATGACAAGTTGAAGCACATCGATATTAAGCTCCACTATATCAGGGATATGGTGCAAAGTGGAGAAGTGAAGCTCCAATATGTGGAAACAGAGGAGAAGATAACCTATGTGTTGACCAAGCCTCTTGTGAGAGTGAAGTTAGAGTACTTCATAGAAAGACTTGGTTTCATCCAGACCGAGATCCCTAGAAACAAGGGGTGATGTGTTCTAGCATAGCTAGAAATATAGGTTGTCTGAGCATAACATCCTAGTGAATTTCATAGGTTTATCATATGTAATCAATTCTGATATGTTACAAATCATATTATCTCACATGGAAAATGTGACAGGTTGTCCAAGCAGGAAAAATCCTAGTGTAGCAGATAGCTTGGATGTAATAAGTCCCGTGACAGGTAATCCGAATGTAAATACTAAGCCTTGACATGGTACCTAGTTCATCTGGATGTAATACACCATGTGGGTTCTCTGAGTGTAAATACTGAGCCATGGCATGGTATGTAGGTTACTTGTACATAATATGTTCCAATGGTGTTCTGAACGGAAAAGATCCTGGATGTAGGTTGTTCAAATGTAATCCCTTGAGGTTGACCAGAAGACCATAAAAAGGTTCTGGTGTACCAGGCTGTTGGGTCATAATTAGTCCTACCATATATATAAGATATATGAAGTTCCCATGTTGATATGATAAGGTCATGAAGCACAAGAGGTGCACCTAGGAGGTTCTTTTAATAGAACACAAGTCGATCGTAGATGCTTTGGTTGTTTATAGTTTTGTCTTTTTCGGGACAAAGATGATCTGGAGAGGACAAGATGAAGGTAGAAGACATGAGATATTTCCGTGGCAATGTGAAAAAGATAATAGACATATTATAGGTGAAGGCTTTCTCGATATGTGATGAAGACCTAACAAAGGATTAGGCCTACATCCAACATGAAAAAGGTTTGGCTCTGTAGAAACTATTGATGACATATAGTATGGTACGATGATCAAATTATAAGAATATGATGGCAGCATCTATGATGTAGACTCTATTAGTTCTTGATTATGATGATGTGATGAATACCTAACCATATGTGTTGATGACTTTGTAGAGAGAGAATTCCTTCCTAGTTAAGAGGGACTGTTGATGTATTTGTAACTTCAGAGGATATGCTGATCTATATTATCATTGTATTTTGGTGTAACCCCATTGGGGATGTGTGCGACCCCTTTATGGGATGTCTAAATTGTGTCTATACCTTGAGGTACAACCTCCATTTTAATATGTACTGGTAGTCTCTCTAGGAGAAGTGGACCCCATGTGAGATGACATGTAGGCTCGAGTCTTATGTTTGTTCAATGACTTGAAAGGGTATAAATAGGTAGGCTCTCTATTGCATTTATACACACCTAAAACTCTCAAGTTCGCATGAGAGAGATAGAGAGAGAGTTAGAAGAGAAGAAATAGATAACTTCTGAATACTTCTTATTATTGCTTTTGATCATCTTACTATTCTGAGGAAGTTTGCTAGGTTTTCTCATCTATAGTCTCCTTGGTGAAAATATTTGTGTCTCGTGTATCTTTTATATATTATGCATCTTGTTGTACCTGTTCTTCTTTCAGATAAATATTCTAGATAATATAATGAGATATTGAGAAAAGATAACACTTGAAGGGTACAACTGAGTATGGGCTCAAGTATGATATGAATTATAAGACTAACGTGCACAATTATGTTCATTCATATTAGTCATGCAGTGACATTAAGAGGAAGAGAACCTTCAGTTTGAGATCCAGTATGATCTATTTGTTTGGCAGGATGTAGTCCTGCATGGATTTGAGTATATCCAAGGCACAATATCCTACTACTTGCTTGGTTAGTTGTGAGGTAGTATGTTTAAAAAAAAGAAAGATACTATCTGATTTGATTGATCTTAGTTGCATTTTTGTATGATACAGAGAGGATAGGTGAAGCTCTAGTGTGTGATCTAGATTAAGGCCCCTCAAAAGAGGGAGTGATGAATTCTAGCATACCTAGAGATACAGGTTATCCGAGTGTAAAATTCATGGCGACATTTGTAGTTTTATATAATGTAATTAGTATCATAGGTTTTCATTAGATGCAATAAGTCTTGGAGAAGATAAAAGGTTATCCTTGGACATAATCATTCATGATGTGATTCTATGCTAGAAATATCTAGAGTGAAGTTCGAGTACTTTAGAGAAAGACTTCATGAGATACAGAACAAGACCTCTCGAAAGAGGGACTCATGAGTTCTAGCATAGATGGAGAGACATGTTGTTTGAGAGTTAAATGATGGAAAATATCATAGGTTTCTTAGACATGATTAGTATTGTAGGTTGTCCTCTGATGTAATTAGTACTAGCAAAGCTCGTTGGTTATCCTTGGATGTAATCAGTCCTGATATGTTTCTAAGCTAGAAATAACAATAAATCAAAAGACATAGATGGATGATATCACACATGGGAAATGAGACAAGTTGTCTGAGAAAAAATGATCTTGGTGAAGCAGGATGCTCACACGTAATTAGTCATGTAGGTTTTTTGAGTGTAAAAATGATTCCTGGAATGATACATAGAATACTCATACGTAATCAGTCATGAGACAGGATATATTAATGTAAATATCATTCATTGCATGGTAAGCAAGTTATTTTGATGTAATAAGTCCTTTGGGTTGTCCGAGTGTAAAAATATCCCTGGTGTGGTATGCAGGTTACTTAGATGTAATACGCCCTAAAGGTTTTTTGGATGGAAAATATCTTGAAAGAAGGTATTTCGGATGTAATAAGTCCTTGAGATTGACTTAGAACATAAAATAACTGGTGTATAAGGTTGTTCGATCGTACTCATTCCCTACATATATTTATATATGTGTGTGTTACCATGTTGAGATCATAGGCTCATGAAACATGGGAGGTGCACCTAGGTGGTTCTCCTATACTAGTAGAATGCAATTTGACCATTTGGAGATGTAATGTAGTGAGTGTGCTCCTAGGACACTCTCACATAGTGCGTGCTACTTCTTCATAGCTAGAAGGATCTGCATTAATGATGTCACTCAAATGTGTCAAATAGTTGGAGTGTATTTGAGGCCTCTTACTCTCTTTTGAAGTCTCCTCATACTTTTTATTTATCTTGGATGATATCTTGTGCCAAATATGGTATTCATTTATCCAAGTGGATCTAACTTTATCTTTTCTTCTGAATATCTTTTTTTTTCCACAGTGTCTCTAACCTAGAGAGCTTCACGTTCTTCATTTGAATTGTCTTTACTTGTTCTTCAAAACAATCTAAAAGTCAAGTTTAGTTGGATTATTAGAAACATATCATAATTTCCAAAACATATTAATAGTGACAAATATATTTCACACAATCATGCAACTATCTTAGCTAATGCTACAACATTCATCCATATACTATACACATACAGTAACGTCTAGATCCCTTTTACCCCATTGTTATTAAGAGTGTGTACTACTCCTAATATGTCAGCAAAGAGGTTTCAATCTAGATAAGTAGCAATGGAATGTTGTACAACATCAATGACCTCTTACCCATGATGTTTAATTCAGTACTATAAATGCGAACACACAAACATGCATAATACATCAACTAAATATAAACAAGTGAACACCCAAACACTATCATGAAATGACAATTGAACACTTATATTTGTTTGTTTGTTGGGTAGAATCTTTATATTCCTCATATATTGAGGAATATTCTATTTCTTATTTGAATCATGTTAAAAATTCAAATAATAACTTGGTTCTGTTCACATTGCATCTATAAATTGCTTCTCTTTTAATGGTTTTTTGTTGGTTTTGCATCAAATTTGATTTGTGACTTTCTCTAAGGATCCTACATATTTCCATATTGCTATGATTTCCCCATGTCACCTCATCCACGCCCACACAAACATTTGTGGCCATTTGGCCTAATTTGGAGCATGTTTGGCCCACCTAGGGGGGATTGAGGCCAATTTGGCCATTTTCACTTGTATAGTCACATTGGGATACCCAAGCCTCATGAAACACTTCTGGTTTAATATAAACCTATTACTAACATGTTTTAATGTTATACAGTCAACTAATAACCTATTTTTGTTCACATTTCATGTGTAAATTGCTTCTCTTTTAATGGTTTTTGTTGGTTTTGCATCAAATTCGATTTGTGAGTTTATCTAAGGATCCTAAATATTTCTTGTTGAAATATTTGTAACTTAGGAATGCATTCATTTTTATATCGTATGTATTGTACCCCGATGTTTCTATCGGGAAGTATTTTTAATGTAATTGAGTCATGTCATGCCCCAATGTTCCTATCGTGAGTTTCAATAACAAAAACAAGCCATGTAAAGTCATAGAGAATAACCCTCCTTATTGATCAAGGGTTAAATTCCCTGTAGTTGTGGGGCCATAGGGTTATTAGACTCTCCTGGAGAAGTCGGCCCTAGTGAGTTATTGTCAAGTCAGGAATTATTATAAATAGAGAGGGACGCTCTCTATTTAACATAGATTCACTCACACTGATTTGTAGCGCATAAGTGAGAGAGAAATAAGAAGCTGGGACAAGAGAGAGAGATACTACTACTATTAGTAGATCATCTTACTATCTTTGGGTTTTGCTTTTGGTGTTGGTTCTATCTCTGAGGAACTTTCAGTGTTTTCTCCTTTATGGTTTCCCCGAGGAAACAATTTGTGTCCATTGTCTCTTGTGATTGATTGCTGTGCTTGTTATTCTCTTAGACAAGATCCTAAGATCATATAGCTTAAATGTTAAAAATTTAACATGGTATCAAAGCTAACCTGAGAACAAGACACTCTGTAGCTGCTGAAGCTAGGTATTCCTACTTTTTGGATCTCTCTCCACATATTTTCAGCAAAAGGAGGCTAGGATGACTCTCCTCTCTAGGTTGCATATTTCTGTTGAAGCAGAATTTGATTTTGAGCATTTTTAGTTTTTGACCCGACATTACTGCGAGAAATTAGGGATTTCCACAGAAGTGGATTTTTTGAGTGAGCCCTGGCTTGGATTGATCTCCTCCCACAAATTGAAGTTTAGAGATCAAGATCAAAGTTTTTGGTTGGGCAGAACTATGGTAAAGTCAAACCCTAATCTGCTCCCGAACCAAAAAACCAGCTCTACAGAAATTTAGATCTAGATCCAGTTCCAACATCTTAACCTGGTAGGATGTAAATATTTTGCATTTCCATTTGAGGTTCTCTGTTAAGATGTCTCCTCATACCAAGCTTGATGAAAAGCTTGAGGGATTTGATAACTTCTGAGCTTGGAAGTATAGGATCTCCCTGGTCATGGAAGAAAATGAGTTGGACTCTGACATCAATGAATAGGTTCTAGTTCTAGAGGGATATGAGAATAAGGCCTTACACAAGAAGAAATTGGTCATGGCTAAGAGGATTATTGCTGATTCAATCAAGGATCATGTCATACCATACGTGTCCTCTCTAAAGACACCTAAAGAGATGTTTTATGCCCTATTTAAGCTATTTGCAGGGAAGAAAATAAACCAGAAGAGGACTATGATAAACCAATTAAAGAATGTGGAGACCATCCAGTCTTACTTTACAAGGGTCTCTCAAATCAAGGAACAAATTGAAGCGGTAGATGAAGAAGTAGAGAATGCAGAAATTGTGATAACCACCTTGAATGGTCTCCCTGGGGCATGGGACTCTTTCATTCAAGGGATTTGTTCTAGAAAGAAGCTATTCAAGTTTAGCATATTGTGGGAAGAATTCTCACAGGAAGAAGCTTGAATACTAGCTTGAGAAGAAAACGTTGGAAATGAAGATCAAGTTGTCATAATACAATCCAAGAAGAGAAAAACAGACCATCACCAAGGTAAGCACTCTCATCCTAAAATATGTAACAAGAATCTACCTAAATTCAGATCCTTTACATGTGATGAAAGATGACACTATGCTAGAGATTGTCGTAGGAAAAAAAATGGCTCTCACAAGAAGAAGGGAAACAAGAAAAGACATCATGTGCATGCTGCGAAATATGATGATCTTTCGAAGAAGAGAATCAAACAAGACAGTGGTGATTCTTCAAGTGATGAAGAATATGTTTTGATTTCCGCTCTCATGAGAAACATCACACATGGAAGTAGCTATTGGATTATAGACAGTGGGGCTTCCAAACACATGAAGGGATTTAAATAATCATTTATGAAGCTATCAGAACATGGATTATCCAACAAGGTGAAACTTGGGGATGACTATCAGTATCCAATAAAAGGTTGTGGAGAATACTCCTAGAAATTAGGCATTGGAAAGTCTATGAAAATGAATGATGTCCTATTTTTATCAGGACTAAAGAAGAACCTTATCTCCATCTCTACATTATATGCAAAAGGCATGAGGGTTGCATTTATAGATGGCTAAGTCCTCATGTGGCCAAAAGGAAAGACTATTGAAGATGCAGTAGTAATTGGAGAACGAGAGGGAGGACTATACAAATTGAAGGTCCAACCAGAACAAGCTTTGGTTCATGACTAAGTAGAACCAAATGAACTGTGGCATAGAAGGCTTTCACATGTGCACTATAGGGAACTACCACTTGTAGGAAAAGCTGTTGAAGGTATTCCAGAAATGTAAGAAAAACATCAGGGTGTATGTAAAGGATGTGTGAAAGGAAATAACACAAAGAAGACATTTCCAAGTAGCGAGAGCAAGGAAAAAGAAATATTGGAAATATTCCACTACGATGTATGCTTTCCAATGTCATATATTTCTCTAAGAGGGTATGTATACTATGTTTCTTTCATTCATGATTTTTCTAGGATGACATGGATATACTTCATGAAGAACAAGGATGAAGTATTCAACAAATTCAAAGAATTCAAAGCCTTGATCGAGAACCACACAGAGAAGAAGATCAAGATCTTTCTAGTAGATAATGGAGGAGAATTCACATCAAATGAATTCAAAGAATTATGCAGAGATTCGGGGATTAAGAAGGAGTTGACCACTCCATATAATCCACAACATAATGGGGTTGCAGAAAGAAAGAACAGAGCAATCATGGAAGCAACAAGGGCAATGCATCATGATCAAGACCTTCCTATGCATATATGGGAATAATCTTCTAGGATAGTTGTGTATGTACAGGACCGTACTCCACATAGAGTACTCGAGAAAAAGACACAAGAATAAGTATTTTTCGACAAGAAACCAGAAGTCAGTCATCTTAGAATATTTGGATGTCCAGTGTACATACACATTCCAAAACAAAAGAGGACAAAGTTAGATCCTTCAGGAAAGAAGGGTATATTTGTTGGATACACTGAGAGCTCAAAGGCTTACAGATTCACTTCCTAAGATTTAGGAATATCAAGATCAGCAGAGATGTAATATTTGAAGAAAACTCAGCTTACATCAAGTCCAGAAAAATACCTGTTGAAGACTTTGAATAAGTATAAGTACCCAGAATCCATAATACAACTATGAATGAAGCAACTCCAGAAGAATATCAAGAAATGGAAGAACCTCAGGAACTGATAGATCCACCTCAAGAGAAGAATCCTCACAAGAGGAAACTTGCATGGGTACGAGAGGTTATCCAAGGTGCAGAAAGATACGGGGCTCCAAAAGAGATACACAGAGAGAGGAAAAGAAATAGGTCCTGCTCCGATTATGTATCCCTATTATGTGACTTCATTGATAAAGAGCCTTCCAACTATGAAGAAGTGGCAAAAAAGAAGGACTGGAAGGATGCTATGATCCAAGAGTATCAATAGATCATGAAGAATGATGTTTGGGATGTTTTCTGAAGACCAAAAGGGAAGTATGTTGTAACTTCCAAGTGGATCTACAAGATCAAGCATGATGTAGACGGTATCATAGAGAAATATAAAGCAATATTTGTGGCTCATGGATTCTCCCAGAAAAAGGAATAGATTATGAAGAGACTTTTGCACCTATAGCCAAATACACTTCCATCATATCAATACTCACTCTGGATGCAGTAATGAAATGGAAGATACACCAGATGGATGTCAAAACTGCTTTCTTTATTCGTGTAGTGGAAGAGGAAGTGTATGTGGAGCAACCACTAGGTATTGAGACAAATGAAAAGGAGACTCATGTGTGTAAATTGAATAAATCCCTGTATGGTTTGTAACAAAAACCCACAACATGCTACGGAAAAATTGACAGCTTCCTATCCAATTTGGGATTTACCAAGAATAAAGGTGGATTCCAACCTTTATTACAAGGTTGAAGAAGGGAACCGAGTGATACTCCTATTATATGTAGATGATTAGTTTGTGAGAGGTGAGGATGGGTTTTTGCTGATACGAAGAGGAATCTTGCTCCTGAGTTTGAAATGAAGGAGTTGGGTATGATTCATTACTTCCTAAGCATGGAGGCGTGGCAGAATGCAAATGGAATCTCCATGGGACAAGGGAAGTATATAGTAGACATCCTAAAGAGGTTTGGGATGATGGAATGCAAGGCCATGACCACACCTATGGCATCGAACCTGCAACTATTGAGTGATGCTTCATCAGAATTGGCTAATGCTATGATGTATCGTCAGATGATTGGGTCCTTAATGTACCTGATGAATACAAGGCCAGATATTTGCTTTTGTTTGAACACATTGAGCCAGTTCCTGACAGATCCGAAACATGTTCACTTGATTGCTGCAAAGCATATTCTGAGGTACCTAAAGTGTAAAATTGATTATGGACTCAAGTATGAGGTGAATCACAAGATTAACCTTGAAGGTTATGTGGATTGAGATTGGGAAGGCAGTGCCACTGATAGGAAGAGCGCTTTAGGGTGCTGCTTCAGCATGGGATCATGTATGATCTCATGGTTTATTAAGAAGAAATCATGTGTGGCACTGAGTATAGATGAAGCAGAGTATGTTGCAGCTTGAAAAGCTAGCTGTGAGACAGTTTGGTTTAGGAAGCTAGTATCTAATTTGTTTTATCTCCATTTGGATGCTACTTGCATATATTGCAACAATCAGAGTTGTGTGAAGTTTTCAGAGAACCTAGTGTTCCATGAAAAGATGAAGCATATCAAGATCAAATATCACTATATTAGGGATATGGTGTAGAGAGGAGTAGTGAAGCTCCAGTATGTTAAGACAAACATGAAGATAGATGATGTGTTAACCAAGCCATTAGCTAGAGTGAATTTTGAGTACTTCATGGAGAAGCTTGGTGCTCTCCAGATTGAGATTCCCTCCAAACTGAAGTGATGAGTCTGTGGGCCTTTCTGACATGGTTGATGTGTTAATCCCATGGTTAGATATAATTGCAGAGCCATTCTGATGTGACTGCGGGATGTGTTCATCCCACATGATTAGATATAAGTGTTGAGCCTTTCTTACATGGTTGATGTGTTCATCCCATGGTAAGATATAAGTGCCGAGCCTTTATAACATGGTCGATGTGTTCATCCCATGGTAAAATGTAAGTTCTGATCCTTTCTGACATGGTTGATGTGTTCATACCATGGTCAGATCTAAGTGTTGAGCCCTTCTGACATGGTTGATGTGTTCATCCCATGGTCAGATGTGAGTGCTGAGCCTTTCTTACATGGTTGATGTGTTCATCCCATGGTAAGATATAAGTGCCAATCCTTTATTACATGGTTGATGTGTTCATCCCATGGTAAGATATAAGTGTTGAGCCTTTCTAACATGGTTTATGTGTTCATCCCATGGTCATATGTGAGTTTTTGGCCTTTCTGACATGGTTGATGTGTTCATCCCATGGTCATATGTGAGTGTTGGACATGAATTTCTGACATGGTGGTGGATGTGTTCCTCCCAAGGTTAGATGCAAGTGCTGGGAGGGAATTTTTGAATGGGTCAGATATAAGTGCTAAAAAAGATGAAGAGCTGTTAGGGTTAACCTTGAATTGAGATCGAGTCAAAGGTGGTTAGGTCTAGCACATGGTTTGGGCACATGGTTTGTTGTAGCCCATGGTATTGTCCCATAGTATCGCATGTGTTAACCTTGACTCGGGATTGATTCAAAGGTGGTTAGGTCTAGTACATGGTTTGGGCACATGGTTTTGTTGTAGCCCATGGTATTGTCCCATGGTATTGCATGTTATTAACCCTTTATAAGGCTTGAGGAGGCTCCATTGTAAATCGCATTGTATGGTACTGGTGTGTGTACTGGATGTGAGTACTGTATGGTACTGGATGTAGGCATTGTATTGTGCTGGAAGAGAGACTGTGAGAGTGTGAAGAGGAAGTGAAGCGGTTTTGTTGCAGGGCGTATCCCTTCATCTTTCTGGATTGAAACAAAAGGACTGGCACATTTGTTTGTGGACGTAGCCCATCGTTTGGGTGAACCATGTTATATCTGTGTCTCTCTGTAACGTTGAATGTGTTTTTGCATCTTGTTTATTGATTTAACTATATAATTGTTATTGCTATGCGGTCCTGTTTTTCTAACAATTGGTATCAGAGCCAAAAGGTCTATTTGGTTTGTAAACTTGCAGGAAAGAAGGGTTCCTGGTTCGAGTGGGAGCAATGGCGGAAGAAGGAAAGTTTAGGGTCGATAAATTTAACGGCCAAAAATATCAGTTATGGAAGATGCAAATGGAGGACTATCTGTACCAAAAATATCTGTACCTGCCGTTGGGCGGAAAAGCAAAATAGCTAGCCGCTATGAAGGATGAAGAATGGGAGGTTCTTGACAGAAATGCACTAGGAACAATATGGTTGTGCCTGACTTCATCGGTGGCCTTCAATATTTTGAAATAAATAACAACAAAGGGTGTGATGAGTGCATTGAGTAAGCTCTACGAAAAACCCTCGGCTTCTAACAAGGTATTTTTAATGAAGTGTTTATTTAATATGAAGATGTAGGAAAGTGGATCTGTTGCTGACCATTTAAATGAGTTTAATACACTTACCAGTCAGTTAAGTTCTGTAAAAGTGAACTTTGATGATGAGGTTAGGGCTCTCCTAATCTTGTGCTCATTTCCAGAAAGCTGGAATAGCTTGGTCATGGCTGTAAGTAACTCTGTCCCTAGTTCAAGCACTCTTAAGTTTTATGATGTTGTTAGTGTTATTCTTAGCGAGGAAATGCGAAGGAAAAGCACATGTGAGACATCAGGTAATGCGTTGACCATGGAGAGCAGAGGGAGACAAAAAGAGAGAGGAAGGAGCCCAGGAAATCATGGCAAGTATAAAAAGGGAAGATCCAAGTCCAGATTTGGAAAAATAGAATGCTGGAACTATGGTAAGAAAGGACATCTAAAGAAAGACCGCAGAGCACCAGAGAAGAAAGGTGAGAGGCAGCAAGAGACTACCCAAGAAGCAAATGTAGCAGGTGATGTGTTACAAGATGCTTTGATTCTTGCATTAAATAATACAAGTGATTACTGGGTAGTAGATTCAGGGGCTTCATGTCATGCTACACCCCATAGGAAATTCTTTTATGATTATGTTCAAGGTGATTTTGGGCATGTGTTATTGGGGGATGATGAACCATGTAAAATTGTTGGAAAGGGTAAGGTACGGATTAAACTAAATAATGGAAATGACTGGTTGCTAAAGGATGTAAGGCACATTCCTGCTATGAAAAGAAATCTGATCTCAACAGGGAAGTTGGGAGATGGTGGCTGTTTGTCTACGTTTGGAGAAACATGGTGGAAGGTCACTAAAGGACCAATGGTAATTGCAAAAGGAAATAGGATAGGCACGTTATATTTATTTCCTCATAGAACTGATTATTCTATTTCTGTAGCTTCCACAGAAATAGGTGTAGCGTTGTGGCATCATAGGCTTGGCCACATGAGTAAGAAGGGGATGTAGATTCTCCACTCAAGGAAACTGCTTCCAGATCTGAAGCAGGTAAGTTTGGAATTTTGTGAGAACTGTGTTTATGGAAAACAGAAGAGAGTTATATTTCTCAGGGTTGGGAAACAAAAGACGAGTGAAAAATTAGAGCTTGTCCATACAGATGTATGGGGACCAACTCAGGTACAATCTCTTGGTGTCTCTCGTTATTATGTTACTTTTATTGATGATGCAACTAGAAAAACTTGGGTTTATTGCATTAGATAGAAATCTGATGTGTTTGATATTTTTAAGAAGTGGAAAGCTTTGGCTGAGAATGAGACAGGAAAAAGGTTGAAATGTCTCAGATCTGATAATGGAGGCGAGTACTGTAGTAAGGAGTTTGATAGTTACTGTTCACACAATGGGATTCACAGAGAGAAGACAGTCCCTGGAACACCCCAAGAAAATGGTGTGTCAGAAAGGATGAACAGAACGATCATGGAGCGTGCAAGGTGTATGAGATTGCATGCAGGGTTGCCCTTACAGTTTTGGGCTGATGCTGTAAACACTGCTGTTTATTGAATAAATAGAGGGCCTTCAAGCGCTTTGGATGGTGGAATTACAGAGGAGGCATGGACAGGTAAACAGGTAAAATACTCATTTTTTAGAACTTTTGGTTGTGAAGCATTTGTCCATATTGATAAAGATGATAGAACAAAGCTTGAGGCTAAATCCAAGAAATGTACCTTTATTGGATATGGGGTTGATGATTTTGGTTATCGCTTATGGGATCTTAAAAATTGCAAAATCATTAGGAGTAGAGATGTAGTATTCAATGAAAAGGTCATGTACAAATATCAGTTGCAGGGAAAGAAAGAAGAAAAGGAAAACACAGAGTACATAGTGCTTGATGAAATCAAAGAAAATGAAGTTCCAAAAGCACCAGAAAATCAAGAGCAGCAACAGGTACTTGAAACTCCTACAACTGTTAGAAGGTATACCAGGTTAAGTAGACCCCCTGAACGATTCTCTCCTTCACTGTATTATTTATTGATGACTGATTCTGGTGAGCCAGAATGTTTTGAAGAAGCAATGCAGGTAGAAACTAGAAAGAAGTGGGAGCAAGGCATGGATGAGGAGATGGACTCATTGGTAAGAAACCAGACTTGGGATTTGGTTAAGTTGCCTGCAAGAAAGAGGGTATTGCAGAATAAATGGGTTTACAGGTTGAAGGAAGAATATGGAGGAAAGAAGCGGTACAAGGCTAGACTTGTTGTAAAGGGGTTTGCACAAAATAAAGGTATAGACTTTGATGAAATATTTTCTCCTGTTATTAAAATGACTTCAATTAGAACTATTTTAAGTCTAGTGGTGGTAGAAGATTTGCATCTTGAACAATTAAATGTAAAAATGGCCTTTCTCCATGGGGATTTGGTGGAAGAGATTTATATGCAGCAGCCACAAGGGTATGAGGTCAAAGGGAAGGAGAATTTGGTTTGCAGGTTGAAGAAGAGCTTGTATGGCTTGAAGCAAGATCCAAGGAAGTGGTATTTAAAATTTGATAAGTTTATGACAGAACAAGGTTACGATAGATGTCATTCTGACCACTGTGTTTATTTCAAGAGGCTAGATAACGGAAGATATATTATCTTGTTATTGTATGTGGATGACATGCTTGTTGTAGGGTCTAACATGCAGGATATAAATGTGCTCAAAAGAAAACTAGCTAAATCATTTGCGATGAAGGATTTGGGTGCTACAAAGCAAATCCTTGGTATGAGAATAACAAGAGACAGGAAAAATCACAAATTGACATTGTCTCAAGGTGAGTACATAGAAAAGGTGTTGTAGAGGTTTAGAACACAGAATGCAAAACCAGTCAGCACACCTTTGGCAAGCCATTTCAAACTAAGCAAGCATATGTGTCTAGAGACACAGGAAGAGATAGATTACATGTCCAAGATTCCCTATTCATCAGCAGTTAGGAGCTTTATGTATGCCATGGTGTGCAAAAGACCAGATATTGCACATGCAGTGGGAGTTGTGAGCAGGTATATGAATAATACAGGTAAAGAGCATTGGAAAGTAGTACAATGGATTCTCAGGTATTTGAGAGATACCACTTCTCATGCATTATGTTTTGGAGGTTCAGACATTTTTCTACAGGGATATGTTGATGCAGATATGGCTGGTGATAAAGACAACAGGAGGAGCACCATAGGGTATGTGTTCACTGTAGGTGGAACAGCAGTAAGTTGGATTTCAAAACTGCAACAGGTTGTTGCACTTTCAACAACAGAAGCAGAGTATGTTGCTGCTACAAAGGATAGTAAGGAGATGATTTGGTTTCAGAGGTTCATGGAAGAATTGGGTAAGAAATAGGATAATAGTAGGCTGCAAAGTGACAGCCAAAGTGCCATTCATCTTGCAAATAAATCAGTCTTTCATTCAAGGAATAAACATATATAACTCAAGTACCACTTCATAAGATCTGTTCTAGATGAAGAACTATTAAAACTGGAAAAGATTCACACTAGCCAGAATCCTGTAGACATGTTGACAAAGGGAGTAACCAGAGAGAAACTGAGTTCCTACTTGGTTTCTATTGGCCTTAAATCATGAAGGTGAAAAGAATAAATTTTCCAAGTCCAAGGTCCAGCAAGTGCAGCAGCGGTAGAGTTGTTGTGATTAGTCACCATGAAGGCACATAAAAATGTAATGGAGCAGTTTGCATGTAAATGGGCATATGGATGTAAGACCTGGTAAGGCATGCATACCCCTAGTAACTCACCGGTAAAGTCAGGAGATAGACCTAGGTGATAGGGGGGTGTATATAAGATTCCTCGGTAAATACTTGAGGGGAGTTGGTGATTACTCCAAGTCAAGTTTAAAGGGGGGATTGTTAGGGTTAAGCTTGACTTGAGATCGAGTCAAATGTGGTTAGGTCTAGCACATGGTTTGTTATGGCCCATGGTATTGTCCCATAGTATTGTATGTGTTAACCTTGACTTGGGATTGAGTCAAAGGTGGTTAGGTCTAGCACATGGTTTGGGAACATGGTTTGGGCACATGGTTTTGTTGTAGCCCATGGTATTGTCCCATGGTATTGCATGTGATTAAGCCTTTATAAGGCTTGAGGAGGCTCCATTATAAATCACATTTTATGGTATTGGTGTGTGTACTGGATGTGAGTATTGTATGGTACTGGATGTGGGCATTGTATTGTGCTAGAAGAGAGACTGTGAGAGCGTGAAGAGGAAGTGCAACGGTTTTACTGCAGGGCGTATCCCTTCATCTTTCTGGACTGAAATAAAAGGACTGGAAAATTTGTTTGTGGACGTAGCCCATTGTTTGGGTGAACCACGTTATATCTGTGTCTCTCTGTAATGTTTAGTGACTTTTTGCATCTTGTTTATTGATTTAACTATATAATTGTTATTGCTCTGCAGTCCTGTTCTTCTAACAAGACCTACCTAGAGGCTAGGCCTACAACTAGCATGAAAAAGGCTTGGCTCTGTAGAACTTCCTGTGACGAGTAGAATTCAGATGCACCAGTGATGATGACCTAGTGATGATCCAGCAATTATGATTTAGATCAAGTCATGATCCAGACTTGATGATGATCCAGTGATGATACAGAATTGAATATGAACATGAATTGAAGATGAAGATGACTTGATGATGATCCAAATGATACACAGATGAATAATTGTGCTGATAAATTATGTTGAGATAATACCTTCCTATTTAAGAGGAAGTGTTGTTGTATTTGTAACTTCAGAATGTATTCACTTGTATATCTTATGTATTGTACCCCGATGTTTCTATCGGGAATTATTTGTAATTTAATTGAGTCATGTCATGCCCCAATGTTCCTATCAAGAGATTCAATAATGTAAACAAGTCATGTAAAGTCATAGAGTATAACCCTCCTTATTTATCAAGGGTTAAAGTTCTTGCAGTTGTGGGTACCTAGGGTTATTAGACTCTCCTAGAGAAGTCGACCCTAGTGAGTTATTGTCAATTCAAGAACTAGTGTAAATAGAGAGGGATACTCTATATTTAAGACACATTCACTTACACTTAGTTGTAGCGCATAACTGAGAGAGAAAGAAGAAGGTGGGACAAGAGAGAGAGAGACTACTGCTGTCAAGAGATCATCTAACTGTCTTTGGGTTTTACTTTTGGTTCTAATTCTACCTCTGATGAAGTTCCAGGGTTTTATTCTTTATGGTTTCCCCAAGAAAAATATTTTTGTTCATTGTCTCTTGTGATTGATTTCTTTGCTTGCTATTCTCTCAGATAATATCCTAAGATCATATAGCTTAAATTTTAAAAATCTAACATTTCTATAGATTGAAATTCTCATAAATCATAAGATATTGATATTTTGTTGCTCCAATGTTCTATTATATTATTATGAGTCGAGATTCTTCTTGTGTGCACTCTTCCTAGAGTCCGCTGAAGGTAACCAACTTCCTTATGGGACCTACTCAAGGTGGTCATAATAATATCTTCTTCTTCTTTGAATGCTTCAATTTGTTCCTTGAATTCAACCACCCTTTTGTAGTAGGACTGCATGGTATCTAAATTCTGTATCTTCACATACTCCAACTCGTTCGTCAATGTCATTTTTTTATTGATGATATTTCCTTCGAACAAATTTGTCAAAGAACTGAATGATTCCTTTAATGTATTCGATGGAACATGAGGGATGAGATTATCCTTAATAGAATATGCAATAATTCTCTCATATCCCTTAGGCTCTAGAACTTCCTTACTAATATACTAATCCAAGTCATTTTCTTCAAGGATGAAAGAGGTCTTACACTTCCATGCTCGAAAGTTGTCAGCATCACCAAGATTATCATCAAGATGGGTGTGATGAGTCATTTTGGAATGAGAATCTCAAATGGAAATAAAAAATATTAATTTCTTACCGATTTGAGTTTCGAAGCTCGTTAATCTAGGCTTTTTTAGAGAAACCCTAATTTTCCAAACTTGGAATTTTAAACTTCTAACTAGTCAGAAAGATGCACTTCTTCAAGGTGATTTGTCCAATGTATTCCTTTTCTTAAAATAGTGGTGGGAAGTTCCAATAATAGGAAGCCTTACTTTCTCCAGTTTCTTCTGTAGAATTTCTACTCCTCATGGTCTAAAAATTTGCATTGAGGTATCCTGATCAGTCTTCTTTCCAACCCCACAAGTTAGAGCAGAATTGGATTCTCCAAGTGGGACATATGCTCACTATTTTGAGGACTATTCAAGATAGAAAACTTGTATGGAATGTCATGTATCACTTTTCACATTTTGGGCATAAAAAATGGACCACAAAAACTACGGTCACTGTCCTACCTACAACATGTTCAAAATTGATTTTAGACCATCCTATCCCAAGATATAGAAAATCTATGTAGGTAGCATGTTTATGAATTTATTCAAGGGGAGGATGGAACCCTGATTTGGAGGAATTATATATCCTTAAGTATAGTGAATATGAGGATGCAAATTTACACAATGTACAACAAGATTTCATCTACGTACTATAATTTTTTTGGCTTTTAAGACTTATCCAATCGAAGTTATAGGGAAATTGCCAAGATGACTAGATTTAGTCTTCTAGGGTTTTTCAAGCATGAAACTTTAATTTCCAGTAGGTACCATTGTAGTTGTATTTTGACTACACACTGCCTTCTTTCAGAGTATCTCTAATACTATGTTAGTTTTTATAACTTATTTTGATTAGGATATTTATCTGAAAGAACAGAAATCACAACAATACATCAAAGATACACAAGATACACAAGACACATAGGTTTTCATCGAGGAAACCATAAAGGAGAAAACCCCCAAAAAAATTCTCGAAATAGTTTTGTCACAATTATAAGATGACAAGATAAAATAACCCAAGAACAATATGTTTTCAATAGCTCTCTGTCCCTCCTCTTCCTCTCTCTTTTAAGGAGAAGATGAGACAAAAATTTAAGTGTGTAACAAATGAGGAGAGTTCCTACCTATTTATATTCTTTCTTTGAGTTGTTAACTCAACCACCATGTTTTCCAGGTTACCTTTGGAACCGACCTACCTAAGAATACTCGTAAATACATTTTACTTTATTTAACCTGGGGACTATCGCCTCGACTTACAACAAAGGGTTTACCTCAGTGATCATACACAATGATGACATCCCCAAAGAAGGAGCAGACATTCCTGATGGGGGTACAATAGTATATAATAGTAATATACATCAGAATATCTTCCGAAGTTACAATTACAATAACACCTGAACTAAGATAACATACTCTAGCATAAATTAAATTAACACACCTTATCCCACCCTACCTTGATTAATATATAATACCTATCGTAATATACTTTATCCTAGAATACATAGAGTAATCTATCATACCCTACATAAACCTTTCCTACCTAACACAATATCCCCTACTCTAAACTCACCTATCATAGTTACCCTCGCTAAGCATATCCCACTCTAACACCACAATCTAGTATAAAATAACCTAACACAACTTAGCCCAACCTAGATTAAGTAATGAATGATACCACTATCTTATCCAAACCTTTCCTACCATATCCTAGGTCATCTATCCTACACTAACCTATTCTGTGTAACTTAATCTATCCTACCCTACCGTAAACTAGAATACAACTACCCTAATGTAGTCAAATATACCCTAAAATAGAATACAATACCCTACTCTAACCTACCCTACTTTAAAACTACCCTATGACTACTATATCCTAATCTACATAAAGCTATTTGACCATAAATTACACTACCCTACCCTACCCTACCCTACCCTAGCCAAACCTACAATAACGTAACACACCTTAGCATACACTAACCTCGTGACACTCTAGTTTCCTCTACTTTAGGATACACTGACATGTGATTGTATAACAAATACTATTATCGAATTTAATTACTAGACACAAACATACACCATAATGTGTAAAGAGTACAACCTACATACATGTACAAATTGTGTTACATCATGTATAATGTGGAATTTTATGATTTGGAAATTAATATATGAAAACAAAATATAATTCATCATAATTTAAAATCAATAATTAATACAAAATATATATCCAATAAAATTCCATGTCAAGTATAAACAAGAAAAAAAACATGCATTGCAAATATTACTACTTTCAATAACCAAACACAAACATACATATACATAAAATGTATAAAGTATAAATTATATGTATAAAAAATGTTTTTGTAAGATGTGTAATGTAGGAATTATGACTTAGAAATTCCACCTCAATAACCAATCTCAAAATACAAGCATAAGTGAACAAACAAACTTTTTCAAACACAATCTTTAAAATAAGGGTAGATAGTGTAAATTAGAGATATATACAAAATGTGGATATATCTTGTTTAATGTGCATTAGTATAAATTAGAAATAAATATACTAAACTCATCATAATTAAAAAACAATAGTCAACACAATAAATATATTAAATACATT
>LPNX010685056.1:0-10469 GCA_001517045.1 Pseudotsuga menziesii
TCATCATCTATATCTTCAGTATGGGAATACTGAAACATCATCATCTCTATATTCAGTATAGAAATACTGAATCACCATCATCTGCATCTACAGTATCATTATCTGCATCTTATCTTGTATGTAGAAATACCGGATTTCTATGTGTTACGTCAGAACACAGGGTTCTTTGTCATCACAACTATGGTTATCACATAGAATCATTGTAGTATCCATCTTCAGGTCAAAGAGACCTGATATCAGCTTCTGAAGCCATATGGCTTCACAACTTAGTAGAGCAATCTGCTATGTATTCTGCTTCAACCGTGCTAAGAGAAACACTGGACTGCTTCCTGCTAAACCATGAACTCATAGCAGACCTCAAACAAAAGTATCTACCTGATGTGCTTTTCCTGTCTGAGATACTTCCAACCCAATCTGCATTTGTGTAGCCATACAATCTATACTCATGGCTACCATCATAGTATAGACCAAAGTCTATAGTCCCTTTTAGATATCTCATCACATGTTTTGCAGCTACTAGGTGAACCCGTCTTGGTTGAACAAGATATTGACTTAAGGTGTTCACAGCAAAACGAATGTCTGGTCTGGTATTTGTTAAGTACATGAATGACCCAATGATCTGTCTGTAATGAGTCACACCTACTAACTCTAATGAGTCATCATCTAACAACTTCAGGTTGGAGTCCATGGGTGTGGCCATGACTTTGTATTCCAACATATTGAATCTCTTCAATATCTCTACCGCATACTTTCCCTGGTTGAGAAAGATTCCTTCTGAAGTTTGCCATACTTCCAGACCTAGGAAATAATGCATTAACCCAAGGTCTTTCATCTCGAATTCTTCTGCTAGTTTCTTCTTGCTTTCCATGATCTGTTTCTCATTCCCTGTCAAGAATAAGTCATCCACATATAGTAATTGAATGACAGCTTCATCTTCTACAACCTTGTAGTAAAGATTAGGATCGATTTTACTCTTGGCAAAGCCCATGCTCATCAGGAAACTATCTATTCTTCCATACCAAGCTTTGGGAGCTTGCTTCAGGCCATAGAGGGCCTTCTTCAACTTGCATACTTGATTCCATCTGTCTTCAACTTCAAATCCTCGTGACTATTCGATGTAAAACTCTTCCTCAATCATACCATTAAGGAAGGCTTGTCTTTACTTCATCATGGAAGAAACTACCATGATAGTTTTGAAGGAAGTGTACCTTGCTTCCTGGAGTAAGTGTCTCTTCAGAATTAATTCCCTCTTTCTGATAGAAACCTCTAGCCACAACTTTTACCTTACTTCTATTAGCAACATATCTTATCTTGCAAATCCATTTGGAAGATACCACATTCTTGCTTTCTGGTTTGTGTACTATATCCCAAACATCATTCTAGTATCATAACATCTTCTATGAGTTTGTCTTCTCAGGTCATCAACATATTCTAGTCTTCTGCATTCAACCTTGAAGGTTGGAACCCACTTTACTCTTGGTAAAGTCTCGATCCATCATGAAGCTATTCATCATGTCGTACCATGTTGAACTCAGATATAATTTTCTGTAGTCACTCCCCCTGAAGTGGAGTATCATCTTCCCTCTTCATTCTGTACAGGTGGTTCTATGCTTGATATATACTGGTCAATAGAGTATGTCATGTCATAGTCTATTTTTTCTGAGGCAAATCACGAACCTTGCTTTGTACACTTGTTCTTGTAGATCCATATGGAAGATACTACGTACTTCCCTTTATGTCTCAAAATCATATCGTATACATCATTCCCCATGATCAACTGTTATTCTTTGATCATAGCTTATTTCATAGCATTATTTTCTTCATCTTGATTTATCTCTTGTACCCATGGCGGTCTTCATCCTTCAAGGTGGATCTACCGCTCTCTGAAGCTCCTTTTTTTTTCTTTTTTTGTCATGGTGTCTTTGACCCTGGGAGCTTCAGATTCATGTTTATTGGAGTGAATCTTGAATTGCCATCACTTGTTCTTCGTAACAAGTCTCATCCTTCTTTTTTTGTAGGAGGTTGTACAGGACCTTTCCTACAATTCAAATGCACCATTTGCATGGTTAGAACTATTTCATAAAACATATGCATAACGACAAATTCTTATGCATCATGCAACTGTTTAGTCAATACAACATTCATTCATATCTCACATAAACTTTCTAGATGCCTTCCATCTCTACCATGACATCATTGAGATTGTGCACTAATCCAATATGTCAGCAAGGAGGTTTGATAAGTAGCAATGGAGAGTTATATAGCACCATGAGCTACTTACCCATCACAAGCATATTAGTAGTATACAGTCATTAATGCAAACAATCTATCATGCATAACACATCAACTGAATATAATCAAATGTATAACAAAACAATATCATGAAATGACAATTGAATACTTATCTTTTATTTGTTTCGTGGGTAGACTTCATCTTGATCATTTTGCTTTATCATCTTCTTCATTCATGAAATCATCATTTCTTATCCAAATGATGAGATGAATAAGAGGTTCTTCAAGAATTGAGTTCTTCATATTCCTCATTGCTTGAGGGATCTTCTTTGAATGCTGAGAGGTTGATCTTCAATTGCTCCAATCTTCTTCTTCTCTTCTTATGAGTCGAGCTGAAAGCAATTACTTTCTTCTGGCATACATTCTTTGCATGAATGAATCCCATGATCCTGGGAGGCAATTCAAGGTGGCTATCACCACTTTTGCATTCTCCACTTCTTCTTCTACCGCTTCAAGTTGTTCTGCATTCTGGATCTTCACATTCTTCAACTGTTTTCTCAAAGCCATCTTCTGATTTAAGTTCTTATCTTCAAATAGCTTGATCAAGGAATCAAACATCTTTGGTGTCTTTAGGGAAGACACTTGTGGTACAAGTTGATCCGTGATTGAATCAACAATGATCTTCTTGGCCTTCATCAAGTTCTTCTTGTGTAAGGCTTTGAGCCTCATCTCCGTATGGAACTGGAACCTCTCTACTCATGTAGGTGTCCATTTCATTTTCTTCAGAGAGATCAAATACTTCCATGCTTGGAAGTTGTCAACTTTACCAAGCTTATCATCAAGCTGATGTGATAGATCACTTTTAAATGAGAACCTCAAATTCAAATAGCAAAAGATTAGATCTTACCGATTTGAGGTGTCCGTCCTGCTTCCAGAGCTAGCTGGTTTGTCAGAGAAACCCTAATTATCAAAACTTGGAATCTTTAAGATCTGATTGGATAGAAAGATAGATCTCTTCAAATGGAGCTGTCTAATGTACTCATTTTCTGAAAACAGTGGAGGGAAGCTCCCAGAACAGGAAGCCCTAGTTTTCCAATTTCTTCTGCAGAAATGCCTGTCACTGTTTCTGTGATATCTCCGAAATTACTGCTCCTATGTGTCTGAAATTTCGCACTGAGGTAACCTCGCATGTCCCTGATCCAACACCATAGGTTTCATTAGAATTGGTTTCACCAATTGGGATTTATGATCATTTTCCCAAGGTGACCTGTTTCAGGACTGTTCAGAACAGCGAAGTTGTACAGCCTGCCACGTGTCACTGTTTCATCTTCTGGTTCTGAAATTAGGACCACAGAAAGTACAGTCCGTGCTCTTTCTGGAACATCTTTAGGAATATTATTTGGACCTCTGTAGCCCACGCTATAGCAATTTTCCCCAGGTGTCTTGTTTAGGGATGAATTCTGGAGGAGGCTGGAACCCTAACTTTGACGGATCATATCTCCTAGAATATAGCGAATCTGAGGCTGAATTTTGGACACAGTGTACATCAGGATTTTATCTTCGGCCTCTGCAATTTTCAGCTCCTGAGCCTTCGCCAATCTTGGTATATAGCGAATGTACCAAAACGTAGCAGTTTTAGTATTTAGGGTTTTTCTAGCTCGGGATCAAACTAGGGTTTGACTTTCCCGGAGTTTCACCCAACCAAAAATCTTGATCCAGGTCTCTAAACTTCGATTTTGATGAGGAGAGCAATCCTATGCCAGGCTCACTCAAAAATTCCTCTTCAGTAAGAAGCCCTAATTTTCCGCATCGAAAACTGAAAATGCTCGGAATCGAATTCCGCTTCGACAGAAAGATGCACCCTTCAATGGAGAGTCAGCCTAGCCTTCTTTTGCTGATTGATTGTGGAGAGAGAACCAAAAAGTAAGAAGCCCTAGCTTCTATAGCTTGTGAAAGCTGTCATATTCAGGTTAGCTCTGATACCATGTTAAATTTTCATATGATTAGCTAAGACATCAGTATATCATTTCATTTTTCATAACAAAAGCATATAAACAGGATCACTGAAAGAAACAATATCACAAGAACAACACAGATTTATCCTGGGAAAACCCTAAAGGGAAAAACCCAGCAAATGCCCCCAAAAAAGTAAAAAGGTAAAACCAACAAGGAGATAAAAAACCTGATCCTCCTCCTTCTCCAGCTACTTCTCTTCTCCACAAGTGCGCTACTCAAGTGAGTGTGTGTGTCTCAAATGAGGAGCACTACACCTCTATTTATATTCATCCGTTCACTTAACTTAACTCATTCGACATGTAGGCTCGAGTTACACATGTAGGCTCAAGTAACCACACTAGGGTGCTGATGACCCACCTTTACAATTAGAGGGGACTACCTCATGACTCTTATTAGTTCTTTCGATTAGGAGCATCAGGGTACAATGTAATACAAGTGGTTCTCCCGGTAGGACCATCGGGGACCACAAAAAGATACATATAGAATATTCTTCGAAGTTACAATATTTCAACAATAAGTTCTTCTTAGTAGAGGCGTCGGAACTCCCCGCTGTCTAAGCTTCTCAACTAGCTGGTCAATCTTCGCTATACCAGCCTGAGATACTGGGCGGGCCATCATGTCTCCAACGGATTAACTTGGAACATTTCCCCAGCTATTGAAAACCCTTCGCTGACACCATAAGCAAGACCACCTAAAAAACTTAAAATATACTAAGAGCACTTGCACAACGTAATATTCACTAGCTTTATTTCAAGACTTGCTGTTAATTTTTTAAAAGCATTGCACAGATTTGACTCCATAAAGGCACCGGTCTTTTAATCTTTTCATAATTATTATATTTGGATCACTTGTCTTTGGAACATTTTAATTTCTATCCGTGAATACATCTTTATAAAGTCTTGAATTATTGTTCATCTTTTAATTCTCTTGATAGCAACGTGGATTGCTTTATCTTATGCGTCATGCTTATAATAAACGAACACATTTAATCACAATAACTCCTAAACAACACCCATCCGCATCCGTAACCAATTAAAACACTTTAACAACTTAAGAGCCATAGAAACTCTTTTGTAGGGACTACCCCCCTTGGCTTCGTTAGGAGTTAGCCTAAACGGAGGAGCTAAGAGTAGGTGACAGTACCTAGCTCTGTGCTTGCCCCCAAGGTCACACCTCTCCCACTTTCCTAAGTGAGAAGACAACTTTCGGAAAGTTTCTGCTGCTGATGTGCAATCGGTGGACAACATGTTTTGGCGCCGTTGCCGGGGACAAATTTTTTGTTCCTGGACGACCTTAGTTTTTTCTAGTTTTTGCCTTTTTGATAGATTTTTAGTTTAATAACCTCGCTGATCTTAAACTTGAAATCCATCTGGCGACTCCACTGTCTTTAATTTTACCAAGGTATTCAACCAGAAGAAACTCGAAAGGTTTACTTAGTTTTATCCCTGAGCCTGAAAAGGTTTATAGGAGGAGGCTAAATAAACTTGCTTCTCGTAGGATCCTTGAAGATCTCGGATCTCTATGTTTATCAGACATCCATAGTTTATTTCTAGAAACTAATTCTCAAGAAAACACTAACAGCTTTGTTTTTGACATAAGGGGTGAGTATTTTACTCAACTCGACTTTTCTCAGATAGCAGGTCAACCTCACCGTCTTCCAGACAAAGCTGTCGAGAAGCTCCCGATGTATACCGACATTGATGCCACTACTTCCGCCATGCACCTCAGGAACTATTCTAGATGCATTAATGCTTATGTCAGTGATCCTGTTAGCCAACATGATGTTATTTGCTCTATCTTTGGATGGAAAAGCCGACGACTGGTATAACAATTTACCAAATAATGCTTTTGATACTCTAGCTGCTTTCAAAACCTCTTTCACCAACAAGTTCGGTGAAAAGAAAGAACTTCGACATTAACTTGCGTCCTTGACCAACATAAAAAAGAAGGATACTGAAACAATGGATGAGTTCAATACTAGGTTCACTGAATTGTCAAAAGCCATCCCCACTGCTTATGCCCCAACTACACCGACCATTCTGGTTTATTACATTAATGCACTAAGTGGTAAAATGCAATACTAGATAAGAGACAAGGAGCTTGCTAACTTGGTCCAAGCTCAAGAAATGGCAATTAAAATTGACTTGAACATGCAGTCATCAGGTGAATCCAACCTCCATGGTTATTCAAGGTCTTCAACACTGTTGAAAATTAATGAACCTAAAGATCAGGATCCTTTATCAGTTATGAAGGATGCCTATGAAAAGCAGATGATTGAAATGAAAAGGGAAATGAAGAAAAACATGGAGGAAGCAGAGCGGAAACACTTAGCGCAGTTGAAGGAGATATAGAATAGGGTAATAACAATGGAAAGAACTCAAACTCAGCCTGCTCCTAGAACGTTTCCTGCCAAGCCAACTTGGCAAAGAAAGCCTCCCGACCATGAGCAGAGGCCTCCTCATCAGTTAGAGGCTGCTAACATGGTTGAGCAGTATAAGCGATTTTGCAGAGCATGCAGAGATTTCCATGAGGAATTTGGCTGCCACTATGCATGCTATGTTCAGGAGCATGGTCACCTTGAAGGTTGCGGTCCTAAAACGTCGACAAGCGAGCCTGATTATATCAACACCATAGATGACATCCCTAGCATCCGCATAGGAAATTGGCCATAGGCCAATCGTTATGAAAAGAAAGTTGACAATTTAACTCAATACTATGGAGAGATGCCTTCAGCTGAGCAGATCAACAACACTCAAAACTTCAAAGGAATAACTTACCAAAGAAAAGCAAGAGAGGGGTCTTCTGCACAGAATGTTCCCAAGGTAACAACTCTTAATCCTCCCAAAGAAGTAGAAACTTAAGAAATTGTTGATTTAAGTTTTGACTTAGGTAATTGGCTAGCAAATACAAAAGTTCCTGTTCCAGTCCTTGAATTATGCAAAATCCCTGGCCAAAGAGAGAGACTTTTGAAAATCCTAGATCCTCCAAGTAATGTTGATCCTCAAACTGAAGAAAGTCCTTCAAATCCTGTAAAGCCCCTTACCCCTAAGAAGGTCATTTTTTACGATACCGTGGAGCGAACTTCAAATAATGTCTTTGCCGATCCGCCTATAGTTCTACATACTAGGGACCCAAGAAAAGAAGATCATCCCCCTTTTTACGTATCATTGATGATGGGTGATCTTCTTCTACACAATTGTATGTTAGACTCAAGATCTAGTTCTAGCATCATGACCAAAAAAGTCATGCAGCAGCTTGACTTAAGAACTACAAGGCCATACTAGAATGTATGTGCCATGGACTCTAGACCGGTTAAAGTTGAAGGGATGATTGAGAATCAGTTGGTTAGATTGGCTAAGTATCCAGATATCCAAATCACCATGGATATCCTTGTTATTGATGTGCCAAACAAGTGGGGGATGTTGCTTTCTAGGAAATTGGGTGCCACTTTGGGAGGATCAATTCAAATGGATTGTACCTATGCCACCGTACCAGCATCGGAGTTTTCACTTGTAAAGTTATATTCTGAAAAGGAAAAAAGACACCATGTTGAAAACCCTCAAAGACCATTGAATGAGTATGCTTACCACACTGATGAACATGGGACCTATCAAATCAACTCCACCTTCTTGGAACCCCTCCAAGAAGAAATAAAGACTGAAAAACTTAGTGAATTATGGAGAATGAATTTAGATGGTGCTTACTCTAGAACAGGCAAGGGGGCTGGTGTTGTCATTATTTCACCAAAGGGTAAGGTTTTCAACTTTGCTTTCAGATTGGAGTTTGAAGCAACTAACAATGTGGCGGAGTATGAGGCACTTCTACTAGGCATTGAGATTGCAAAGGACATGGGGATCAAGTTGCTTAGTATTAAAGGGGATTCTGACTTAATTTGTCCAACAAGTTAAGGGTCAGTTTGCATGTAAGTGTCAAAGACTTAAAAAATATAGAAATGCAATCTGGGATACAATGGAATTCTTTGATGCCCTTAATATAGAAGCAATCCCTAGAGATCAGAATAGTGCCTTCGATAAGCTTGCAGTTTCAGCGTCAACTCTTCAGCCATCGGATGAGATGTTAGAGGGGGATTGTCCTTTAGAGATTAACTTCAAACCTTTTGTTCCTGATAATGTAGAGCATTGGCAGGTCTTCAAAGATGATGAGCAAATTTTGAAATTTATTCATAATGTTGATGAATTCCTAAACTTTAAAGTAAATAATCAAGAGGAAAATAAAGAATATTATGGAGAAGGCGACCAGTTTAATAATCCTGTCCCACATGGTTTGGTTGCCTTAGAAAACGTCTTTGACAGACAGGACAGGAGAAAGAGTAATATTGAGCAAATGAAACCGGGGGATTACATTGAAATCAACATTGGGACGGAAACATAACCTAAAATTATAAAAATTGGAAAAGGTACTTCCGAAAAAGAAAGGAACAGCCTTATAAACTTGGTCAAAGAGTATAGGGATGTATTTGCCTTTACTTATGATGAACTGAAAGCATACAGGGAAGATGTGTTTCAACACGCCATTCCCTTGAAATCAGAATGTCAAAAAGGCAAGCCTTTCAGACAAAAACTTAGGCAAATAAATCCTAAGTTAGCACCAATCATAAAAAAGGAGTTAGAAAAAATGTTAGCAGCAGGAATAATAGCTCCTACAAGATATTCAACGTGGTGTTCTAACTTGGTAGTAGTTAGAAAAAAGAATGGGAGTTTAAGGATATGTATAGATTTCAGAAATCTAAACGTAGCGTGTCAGAAGGACAATTACCCCCTCCCCAACATGGAGACCCTCTTCCAACGGGTCACTGGATCAAGCATGATGTCGATGCTAGATGGTTTTTCTGGCTATAATCAGGTAGTCATGCAAGAAGAGGATAGGCATAAAACCACTTTCACAACTCCTTGGGGCACTTTTGAATATCTGAGAATGCCCTTTGGGCTTTTAAATGTAGGAGCTACTTTTCAAAGGGCCATGGATTATGCTTTCAAGGAGTTGATTGGTAAAATCATTGAGATCTATCAAGATGATCTTACTGTATTTTTGAAAGAAAGATCTAGCCATGTTGGTCATCTCAGGCAGATTTTTGACCGATGTAAGAAGTATGGCATTTCTTTGAATCCGACTAAGTCAGTTTTGGGCATAGAAGAGTGAAAACTCTTAGGACACATCATCAATAAGGACGGTGTCAAGATTGACCCTGAAAGAGTAGAGGCTATAAGAAAGATTCCCCTTCCTAAGAATGTGAAAGCCTTTCAATCCTTCAATGGTCATATAAATTTTATTAGTAGATTTATTCCTAACTTGGCCGAATTAATGAAACCAATGCAGGCCTTACTTAAGAAAAATGCCAAGTTTGTGTGGACCAGTGAAGGAAGGAAAGCCTTTGATTCTATAAAGAATGCCATTACCAGGTCTCCAGTCTTAGTCAGCCTGGATTACGCAAAAGATTTCATGATCTTTTCCTTTGCTTCAGAAGACACTATTGCCGGTGTGTTGCTCCAAAAGAACTTCGAAGGGTTCGAGCAACCTATAGCTTTCATGAGTAGAGCCTTGCAGAACTCTGAATTGAAGTATACCATCATGGAAAAGCAGGCTTATGCCTTGGTTAAATCTTTAAAGCATTTCAGGACCTATATTGGGTATTCTAAAGTTATTGGATATGTTCCCTATACTGCAGTGAAAGATATCCTGTCTCAACAGGATTGTTTAGGAATAAGGGGTACATGGGTGTCCAAAATTCAGGAGTATGACCTTGAAATAAAGCCTATCAAATTAATCAAGGGACAAGGCCTTGCTAGAATGCTTACTTAGAAAAATGAAGAAGCCATTGAAATGATTGCAGAAAATAATATCCCTCAGCCAGCCATGACTCATGCCCTTCAAGAGCTTGACAATCAAGAGCCAGATGTTACCAACTATTTTGTACAATAGTTGAACTTCCTATTGAGCCGCCAGTTATCGAGCATGATGAATGCTCATCTCCAGAGTTCATAAGTTCAGTGTGTTCCAGAGTTAGCCAGTTTTTGGCTGAACTTTTTTGTTTGTTTGTAAAGTACATGTTCATACCCCGTTGGGGAGAATGTAAAAAATGTCCTAGCATTTAAATTTTTATAAAAGTGTAATGTCCCCTTCCTTTTAGGCCTTGAGGCCCATACCGCTAACCCATGTGATTCCTGTGGGTTCGAGCGGTTACTGAGAGCTAGGGGATCAGA